>CM055105.1:33104793-33270779 GCA_029204225.1 Diphasiastrum complanatum | reverse complement strand
TGTTTTTTTGTAATGGGAATGTTAAAACATCTGTCTGATATATATAGGGGATAGAAGTACAATTATCTTGAGATGTGTGACAGAATTATGATAGGCTGTCCCCAATTAAAACTTATTATAGTAAGCATTTCTACATTTCTGACTGCTCATGTGCTAAATCAAGACAAATGTGCTGAAATTCTGATGAATCATGCAGTATGTTGGTTTCTGAGCTGTAATTAGTCGATTGTTACAGATGCTATCGCATAGATCTATATATCTGCGTCAAATCGTATGTGAATATACCTCTAGGTAGGATTGTATTGGCTTAAACATGTATGATGCACAGTCGACTTGTTGTGAATGTGATGTACATATGACTCACTGTGGCTGATTCTGACGAATCCCCAAAATACTCGGACAGAGCAAACTCAAGAGCACCTCTCACCTTAGACCGAGGAGGTCTCTGAGAAAAGGAGACTAATGAAGACTGAGAGTCGAGTATGAGAGCCGAGAAATGCTAGTTAGGAATCACAAGCAAGAACTGTGTAAGCCTCATGGTGAATCCCGGAAGATGGAATGACCATGTAGGAACTAGTATTTTTAGGCCAATGTAATAAATGCAAGTAGACCCCTCTTAAAGAAAGTAGAGTGAGCCACCTTTTGATAGTGACCTCTAGTGGAGAGCATTATTTCCACTTGTAATTTTGTAATGTGGAAATTCCACCAGGATGCCACCTAAGGAGCTCTCTTGCTTATTTAAGAGACTCCCTCTTGTGAAGAGGAGTTTCTGCATTGTGTCTACTCATGCTTAATAAGATTTTCCATGAGTTTGATGCTACACTAAGCTCCTTGATCATGATGATTTTCTTGAGTGATGCCCCTATGATCATGCCCTTCCATTCATATTGTGTGTGGTTGTGGACTCTAAGAGTGGATTAGTTTCCATGCCTTCCTAGTTGTGGATTAGTTTTCATTCTTGTTTGTGGATTCTTGCTGCTTCCATTTCAAAGAGGATTTTCAACCTTCATCAATAAGGTTCCAACAAATGATGCCATCAAAAGTACTCATTTGTGAAATTTCTATTGCCAAGTACTTGTATTCTTGGGTGACTCCAGTAGTAATGGCATCAAATAGTAAATGTGAGTCATTAGCCCCTTTTTGATTGAAAGATCATCAATATTCATGTCTCCAAATTGACATGTAGACTTGAGTTTATTGCACAAAATTCGAACTGAAGATGTTGCTGAATATGTAAAGTATTTGTGAAAGAACTACATCATTGCATATAAATATGCCAAAGAGTGTCAAGAAAGGGGATAACCTTGCTTGTTTTTCATCCCATTGCTAATTTTATCATAAGAACATTCAAACGTGTGACTTTTCCTATTATCTTTTTGTAGAGCTGCCCCATCGTGATTTCAAATCAATTGGGGCTTCAATCGTATTCAATCCTTTCCATAAATTTTGCCTTGGAATTGTGTCAAATACCTTTTAAAAGTCAACAAAACAACATTAGAGATTTAACCTTTTTTTTCCTGGTTTCTTCAATGATAACCCTTAAAGACTAGTAATCAGGTGGTAGAGTGCATTTTTGTAATGCCCGCTTGTTCCATAGCATGTCGTCTGTTCATTTCCAGCCAGATACTAAGCTAGTTCTCCAATATGTTCCCTGTTACGAGCTCGTAACAAGTGCCGAACCCTAGGGAACACAGATAGGTCAGATACCACAGTCAGGGTCGTGTCTAGCGTACATGACCAACAGGGCAAGACAGTGTGAGTAGTGTGCCCCAGCACGGTCCATAGCCATGGCGGGCCTAACACAGCCTAGGGACCCTGTCAGCAGGATAGCCCCCAGTTGGGTCCCGACGTGCAGTCGGCCACGTCAGTGCCACGTGGCCGACACTTGGCAGTTGCATGCTACCAGTCCTCACACTGGGCTAGGAGGGGCTTACTCTATATTAGGGAGTAGGCAAGGTTGGGTGGATCAGTTAGTGTTTGCCCTACTGTGGTGTTAGGATCTATTACACTGGTATCAGAGCCATCTCCATCCTAGGGAGTTCAGGAAGCAGCAGTAGAGAAATCTATCAGAAGATAGGAAAGATCTTGGATATTTTTAGAAAGGCTTAGAGGAGAGAAATCGCTGTAGAGACAACTATCTAACCTGGAAATTTCAGTGTAATTCCAAGCCATCTGAGGAAAAAATCAGAACTCTACTGTAGCATAGATCCATCGCTGTAGTATAGATGATCTAGTTCTGATTTACAGGAGGAAATTACTAAGATTTGAGCGGAATCTGGAGAGGGAGAAATATACAGATCCAGCGCTGTGGGTTCTTGAAGAATCTGACCTTTTGCAAGAGAGGTGAGCCTCAAATCGTAGGGATTTTGAGCAGGGAGGCTACTTGCCTGGCAGTGAGGGAGGAGCACACTTCAAATCAGAATTTTCTAGGGAATTTAGGCCCCAAATCCTTGTTTTTTGGAGCCACAGTTCTGGAAGACAGACAGCGAGGGTCCTCAAAGACCCAAATCAGATTTTTTTCCACCGTTTTCAAGTCTTCAAATCTGATTTTGAAGACAGATTGACCACTACCCTGGCAGCGAGGAAGGTCTTTGGCAGAAACCACAAGTTTGCAGCTGTTTTCGGGTTCTAAAACGGAAATTTTGGAGCAAAAAGTATACACCTCAGACAGCGAGGGAAGGGGTCAAGACAATCAGAAGTTTGTTTCTTTTTCTTGGTACCCTGATCTCTGATTTTTCTGGACAGCAGATCTGAAAGCAGTGGAGGAAGAGCTGAAAGGGCTTTTCTTGATTCTCTCTGTGGAAGTACAGTCCTCAGAAACAGCTAAGTCATCTTTCCTTTCCCTTGTACAGTTATAATTAAGACTTTTTTTCCTTCAGAAGTTAAGGTACCTCTCTTTCAGTTCCGAAGATGACCACTCCTCAGGGACCTGATCAACCCCCGGAGAGAGGCTTCAACGAACTTGAAACAGAAGCCTTGGCTTACAGAAAAGGGAAGGATCCAATGGAATTGGAAGAACAGGAACAATTCGCCGAAGAACTCGACGAACTGGTTACCAAGGAGCAGTTTCTCCAGTTGGTAACAGAAGTGGATGAACTGAAGTTGGCATTAGCCAATTTCAAGTCCAGTGTGGACGACTCGTTCGCCGAACTCAAAAGCTTGATTTTGAGTTCCACAAAAGGAAGCCTTCCCTCCACTTCTCAGTTATCCCCTTCTCCACTTCCATCAGTTTCGGGTGAGACTTTACGGTCTCACCCCAGTGTTTTTAAAGATTTAAAGCCTCCTACTTTTAATGGGGAAGAGAAGGATAGAAATGCAGACATTCTACAAACTTTTCTTAGCAAATGGAAGAACATTCATGCTCTTAAACAGACCCCTGACCATTTGCAAGCTATTGAGGTCAGTCTTTCCTTAGGGCCTATGGCCTATAAGTGGTGGTTAAATCTCCAGGAGACTGGGCAGACTCCCCGGTCATGGAAAGCCTTTGAAGAAGCTTTCCTAAGAGAATTTCTACCAGAAAATGAACTTGATAGAGCCTGGGAAGCCTGGGAAAGAACAATAATGGACAAGTCCCTCATCCCATATATCTCGCAGTATCGAGAAGCAATTTTAAAGATTAAAAATATGGATGATTATCAGAAAATTAGGGGATTTGTCCATGGCCTCAAAGATGAATATGAAGTAGAGGTCCAGAGAAACTCGCCTACTACCTTGAGCAAGCTCTCAGATATGCTCAAATCTATGATGATTCAGTGGGTAGGAAGAGGGCGAGACAACAACCACTTTCTGAGCAGCCTCCTCAGAAAGACTTTCAATTTAAAAAGAAATTTTTAAAAAGAAAGAAAGAAGATAAATTTAAAGGTGAAGCTCCTCAGAAACGCCCTTCACTCATACAGCCCTTAAAACCAGATGATTTTGAGAAAGCCAAACAAGAACGTTTGTGCTTTGTGTGTATGGGCAAGGGACACACAGTCAGACAGTGTCCCAAGGGGCCTTTCACTAAAAAAGATAAGAAAGATAAAAAACAAGTTCATCTTGTTCAGACTGTATGTTTCCCCAGTGACTCGGCAACTTCCGAGATCAAAGTGTATCATGAAGATCATGAACACTGTTGCCAGTTGACCTCTGCAATGCTAGCGAGACCCTTCAGCTTTGGGCCGCATGACCTAGTACGTATGCATGAGAAAGTTGGTAACCAATCAGTAAGAGTTATGGTTGATGATGGGGCAACCCATAATTTCATCAACTACACCCTGGTTAAAAAGCTTAAACTACCAGAAGTACCTAGTCAGCATAGGTACATAGTTTCATTAGCTAAGGCTGAAGATAAAAAAATATGGGAAACTATGGTAAGTAATTTGAATCTTGGTATTCAGGGGTACCAAGATGAAATAAACTTTCAGATAATGCACCTAGATCGCACAGATATTGTTCTCGGGAGAGATTGGCTCTACAGTTTAGGACCTTCCCTCCACAGAAACTATTAGGAGAACCTCAGCTTTCAGCATAAAGGCCGAGAGATCCAGTTGCATGGGGAGCATGATGTTCCAAACAGTCCTATGGTCTGCAGTTTAGAGCCTGTCAGCTAATCGGAGACGAAGACCATCAGGTATTCTTATGTGACTTTCAGTTCTATTCAGCAGAAAATCAGTAAATTAGAAACTTTATTGTCTAAATTTAAAGATGTTTTTCCTGAAGATTTGCCAGATGGTTTACCACCTAGCAGAGAGGTAGATCATGTAATAAACCTAGTACCAGGTACAACACCTGTCTCTAAACCTGCGTGTCGGGTCAGCCGAACAGAGGATGAAGAAATAACTAAGCAGTTAACAGATTATCTTGGGAAAGGCCAAATTCAGACCAGTAGTTCACCATGGGCCTCACCAGTCCTATTGGTGAAAAAGAAAGAGGGGTCTATGCGTCTTTGCGTAGATTACAGAGCCCTCAATATTAGCAGAACGCCTATGATAAACGAGCTGAGTTTTACTCAGATTTGTAATGAGTTACTCGAGTCCTTGAGAGGGAAATGCCAGCATGATGCATTCTTCTCTACTATCTGGAACTCAGTCCAGAGCAGACAGTTACAGACTCCAGAACCAGTTCCCGGGGCTGGTGCCAGTTCATCCAAGAATACGGCAGCTTCCGTTGAGGATGATGATGAGTCCGAGTATACATCGTCAGATGACGTTGAGGATTCTGAGCCTGTATTACCCAAGCAAACCTCAGTGGTTGAGGGTCAGTTGACTCAAGGATTCAAATGGAAACAATATTCCATTCAGGATGAGTACTTGCTCTATAGAGATAGAGTATGTGTCCCCAATTCAGAGGATTATAGGCAGCAGGTCCTATATGAATGTCATGACAATCCTAGTGCGGGACACCCAGGCATACAGAAGACCTATGAGCTTCTTCGTAGGCAATTTTTCTGGCCCAGTATGAAAAAGGACGTCCACCAGTATGTAACCAGTTGCCAGAAATGTCAAGTAAACAAAGCAGAGCGTTTAAAGGCAGGAGGGTTGTTGCATCCCTTAGAAATACCAGCTGGTAAATGGGAGAGTATCTCCATGGATTTTATAGTAGGCCTGCCTAAAACCCAAAAGGGTAATGACGCTATACGGGTCACAGTTGACCGTCTGACCAAAATGGCTCATTTCATTCCGACCAAAACAACCGTTAGAGCTCCAGAGTTAGCGAGGTTGTTTGTAGACGGGCTAGTTAAATTTTACGGTCTACCTTCCAGCATAGTCAGCGACCGGGACAGTAAGTTTACTGGAAATTTATGGAGGGCAGTATTCCATCATCTCCATACTAGACTTAATATGAGTACCACCGACCATCCACAGACGGACGGTCAAACAGAGAGGGTAAATCAGGTGCTGGAGGATATGCTTCGTGCATACGTCAGCAAGAAGCAGACAAATTGGGAGGAGTATCTCTCGATATTAGAGTTTGCTTACAACAGTACCAAACATTCAGCTACGGGATACAACCCATTTATGCTGATGTACGGTTTTCAGCCACGCTCACCCACAGCTGTAGGGTTTAAACAAGAAAAAGTTGAAGCAGCTAGAAACTTTTTAGAGGACCTAAACCAGATGATAGAACATGCTAAGCGTAGCATCAGGCAGTCCCAGGATCGAGCCAGGCATTATGCAGATCCACACAGACGGGATGTGCAGTTCTCCACTGGTGAGAAAGTCTACTTGAGAGTCCCAGTCGACTCTAAAACCCTCAAATCAGGAGTGTGTGCTAAGTTGTCTCCAAGGTATTGTGGTCCCTTTACCATCAGTAAGAGACTAGGCGAGGTCACCTATGAACTACAACTCCCACACAGCAGTAAGGTTTTTCCAGTCTTTCATGTAAGTCAGTTATGAAAAGCCTTAACCAGATCAGACAATATGGTAGGGGACAATGTTCTAGTTCTCCCATTGGATCCTCAGCAACCTCCACATGAACCAGAGGAGATTCTTGATAGTAGAGAGACGCAGACTCGTCATACTCTATACCGAGAATATCTGGTTAAGTGGAATGATCAGCCTGTTGAGAATGCCACTTGGGAAAGCAGCCTTCCAGATGCTCAGGTTGCCTTTAACAGATTACCACAGCGGAACGAATTTGCATGGACTTCGCTTATGTTCGGGTATGCTAATGCTAAGAAAGGAGAGGAAGCTTTAAGAACATACTGTCAAATGAAAGTTGAAGGCGTTAGGCCAAGCAAATACACTTTGGTCGCCATTCTTAAAGCCTGCAGCAGTCTTTTGGACTTGAAACATGGAAGGCAGATTCATGCTGAAATTGTGAAAAGAGGATATGAATCTGACAAAATTGTGGGAACATCTCTTTTAGATATGTATACAAAAAGTGGCAGCATGGTAGATTCGCAAGATTTTTCCAGACTTTGTCTTAGAGGACCAAGACGGTTCTTAAGGGGGAGGGAGTGTTACGAGCTCGTAACCAGTGCCGAACCCTAGGGAACACAGATAGGTCAGATACCACAGTCAGGGTCGATGCTTTTTAACCATAAAAGAGTTTCAAATATAGCATGCCATAGTGCCAAAGTCTCTATTTTTATCTCACTTTTCATTTTGTAATGAGTATGGGTGAAGTTATGGACTCGGCTCATTACATTCGTCGCGTCCATTTACATTTATTTTACTTTATGCAAAAGCAGGCCTTGGGCCCTTTTTTATTCATTAGTGACACTTAGACTATATGGTTGGCCTTTGGCCTTATTATTCATTATTAGGCCATTTGGACATATTATTGGAGAGTGGGGGCCTTCTTGGTGGGCGCACTATTTTCCCTCCCAATTGGGCCCTAGCCACCGGAAGCTTCCTTTTAGGGCTTCCTCTTGGCTATAAGTAGGGAAACTGTGTCATTTGTTATTCAGCTGATGATATTGATCTCTCTCTTTCATCTCCTTAATCTCTCTCTTTCTTGCTTTCTAGCCATTTTCAGCGGTTTTTTCCATTATGTTGCAGGACATTTGGGATCTTACTAGCTGCTGCCCAGCACCCATTTTCAGCTTGGATCTTCGGCTCTCTCTATCTCTCTTTAGCCTCCTATCCAAAAATCACCCAATTCCGTAATCGTTTGCTATTCCAAATTGCCAAAATTCTGCAGCTTGTTCCCCCAGCCCTTCCGACTTGTCACTTTCGCCTATTATTTTATCCGTTTCCAGCCACCTTTCACAATATATCAAAAGGCTCTCCAGCGCCCATCCTCAACCACATTTCACGGAATTCCGACTCCGTTTGATATTCCAATTTGACATTTCCCTCCTGGCTGTCCAGCTCATTTTTACAGCCTCCATTTTCACTTTTTCCATTTGCTGATTGCTGCCCTTTCTTAGTTGTGATAATATTGGTTTTAATAGACTAATTTGGGGTGACGACATGAATCCGCTCCCTCAAGTTTTCGTCTATTCCTTCCACTATCATTATGGCACATTCACCTACCCCGAGTGAAACTGTTCAGGAAAACTTATCCGATCAGTTTCGGCGCATGGATGAAACCCTTTTTGGCCTTGTTCTTCGCTTCGATACAATTATGACCGGCTTTCCTACTATGCAGTCACATATTGATTATTTACAGTCTCATGGTCCTGGAAAAGCTCACGTCTTTCCTTCATTTGGGACTCCCCCTCCATTTGGATTTTCATCTTCTTCTGTTAGTCAGCCTGGTGGTGGACCGTTCGTTCCACCTAACCCACCTCCTGGTTTCTTTCCACGTCCCCCAGTTCCTGAGCCACACTTTGCTCGAGACTTTTGTGATAGGGTGCAACTTGCTACCTATTCCGGTTCCTCTGACGGGAACTTATTAGAGAATTGGTTTGCTAATCTTGACACATATTTTTAGATCTACCCTAAGACTGATCCTCAAAAGATCCAGTTGGCTGCTTTACGCTTAGATGGACGCGCCGCCACGTGGTGGCAAGTTTATCGAGCTGATTTTGATCGAGAAGGGCTCCATATATGGCATACCTTTCGCCGTGACCTCCGTCATGCTATGATTGATCCTCAGTGGCTCGACCGCCAACGTGATACATTCCGTAGTCTCACTCAGACTAGTGACCTTGCTTTTTATACAGATCAGTTTATGGAGCTTTCTTATCTTTTCACAGATCTACCGCCCACTGAGCTTATTTCTTGTTACATTGCTGGGCTTCGTGGTGCCTTACGTTACGATGTTTCTTCCTTCCGTCCTCCCACACTTGTTGAGGCGATGTCTCTTGCCAGTACTTTACAGCACAAGTACTCTGACACCCTTGTGCTTGTATTATCGCATTGGTGATTTTTCTGGTCAGGCAGATTTCTACATCATTTCTCTGAAGAACTATGACATTATTTTTGGTGCAGCCTAGTTCTCTTCACTTGGTACTGTTGCTGTGGATCTCTCTCAACAGACACTTTCCTTTACTCATGCTGGTCAACATCATTCACTTGCTGGTATTGATTCCCAGGGTGACTATCAGTTGG
Source organism: Diphasiastrum complanatum (assembly GCA_029204225.1). Taxonomy (NCBI): domain Eukaryota; kingdom Viridiplantae; phylum Streptophyta; class Lycopodiopsida; order Lycopodiales; family Lycopodiaceae; genus Diphasiastrum; species Diphasiastrum complanatum. The sequence continues at coordinate 33,261,801 of CM055105.1, read as the reverse complement.
TTACCGGGAAGCAGTTTATGCGTAGCCTGCCAAAGGCTCAGGATGCAGCTCTTCTTTCCATTCAGAGTACATCAATTGCTGCTCCACTTTCACCATTCGTGGGTCCTCTTCCTCAGGTTGATGCTCCTTCAGATTTACAGGTTGTTGCTGTGTGCCTTGTGCCTATATGCCTTGATTCACAGATATTGTATTCAGTGATCATTCCTGGTTTCATTGATATTCAGGCCGTATACCTTGGTGGTATTTCTACTATTGCTTTTGCGCATACCTCAGATAGCCCTCCTGGTCCAATGGTTGGTGAAGTATCTTCTCCATTGGTCTCTATATCTCCATCTCTTAAGTCCGTTATGGCTGATGTTCCTGCTGATTTCTATGGGGTTCTTCACGGGTCCACGTCTAGATGAGTATACGGGCATCCTTCAGTCTCCTTGTGTTTCCACATATAGGTTTGCTGCAGTTCATGCCGATGCTATGGATATATGGCATTCCTGGTTATTACGTATAGCTTGGTTTCCATTTGGACCTATTGATTGGTGCTGGTTTTTCCATATTACTGATCGCCTATGGTGCGGATATCTCTATGATTATGCATGTGGCTCTCTATATGTTCCTTGGATTGTTGCTCATTGTCAGGCTTGGCATATCCTGATGGCTTGGGTTATTGCCTCCGTTCCAGCTACTGTTTGTCCAGGTGATCTTCAGATTCCCCGTCATTTCAGGTTGCTCCATATCGCTTGGTCTTCGATGCTGAGTTGCCACTTTGTTCTGGTTTTCCGAGGCCATCAGATTACCTTGAGAGAGTTCCTTCTCCTCTCTTGGATAGTTTTTGGGGATGTTGCCGCCATATACTTCAGTATTGCTCATATGTGCTTTGATACTCATTCCCAGCTACACGTGGATATTGATCCGATGCTTGCTACTGATGTTGGGGATCTTGTTCCTCGTTCCAGTGCATTTCTTCTATTCCTCACTTGTGCGCCTGGTGTGTACTTTGGGATTACACTTGCGGCCAGTTCCGATGGGTCATCCGATTCTCCATCCGTTTTTGGTGTATCCTATGATGGATTGGTATGTCCATATGAGGTCTTTCTGGATGAGTTTTTCGGCTATAGTTTTTCAGTTGAGGCCTCTACTATTTCTAGATTTGTTGCTATTGTTTTTATGCATCATGACTTTTTAGATGATGCATTGATTTCTTGGACCTTTTGGAGCTTTTGGCATGCTGCTCTTCTTGTGATAGGGGCCTTGAAGATACCGTGTGCCATTGCTACTTCTCATTCATGGGCTTTATGGATACCTTGGGCTTTTGACCATGCTGGTGCACATTTCTCCATTTTCGCTATCCTTTGTCAGGATGATCTCTTTATGATCCATGTTTCTTGGCATATCGCTTGCTTTTCCATGCTACTACAGCGTGCCTGTCATCCTGCTTATGTTCCTACTCCTTGGTGCTGGTCTTCCGATGCTGCTATCTTTTCTTGGGGCACCTATATCACTGAGTTTGCACATATGGTTGATGGTTACGTGTATGATACGGCTATTCGCGATGAGTGTCCATCTCTTTTCCAGTTTCCTTATTGGCTTCCCGTTGCTAATGCAGTTCTACCTTCTTGGGCTTTTTGGATACCTTGGTATGATGTCCCTATCTTTTGGGTTGATCCTCTACTATCTTGGGCATTGCGGATACCTTGGCATTCCTGGTTGCTGATCAACCAGTTTCTTTTCGGCAGTTGGGTCTTTTTTTTTTTGTGTCGGGGAGAGTTATGGACTCGGCTCATTACATTCGCCGCGTCCATTTACATTTACTTTACTTTATGCATAAGCAGGCCTTGGGCCCTTTTTTATTCATTAGTGACACTTAGACTATATGGTTGGCCTTATTATTCATTATTAGGCCATTTGGACATATTACTGGAGAGTGGGGGTCTTCTTGGAGGGCGCACTATTTTCCCTCCCAGTTGGGCCCTAGCCACCAGAAAGCTTCCTTTTAGGGCTTCCTCTTGGCTATAAGTAGGGAAACTGTGTCATTTGTTATTCAGCTGATGATATTGATCTCTCTCTTTAGTCTCCTTAATCTCTCTCTTTCCTGCTTTCTAGGGCTAAGTCTTGCTTATGTGCTGCTTTCTTAGCTTAAGTCTTATTTATGTGATGCTTTCATAGCTTAGCTCTAAATCAGTTGTGGCTCCATTCGTAACTAGTGATAACCATCAAAATTTGGAAGCTTGTAAGTTTCATGCTTCCAAGTTCTGCAAATAGAATAATATCTCTGTTGTTTGCCGCCTTATGCAATTCCATGCCTTTATTCCATGAAAAATTGTTATAATTCAAAAACACAAGATTTATCTTGGAACTCTTTTCGGTCCTAAAGATTGCCTCATCCTATTTAGGGCCTTGGCCTTCTTTCCAAAATGCTTTGCCACGTCTTATTGCTATTTGATCCTTCAGTCCTCCATTGTTCTACTTTGGTTCATTCTTTTCTTACATGCAGAACAAGTGCAAGAGTAAGGTCTTTTTTCAAGTACACTTGAGTACCCCTTATATTGCCTCTATTTCAGAGAACATTTTTCTAACCTTTGGGCTAGATAATTTCACCAAAAAGATCCCATCTTATTACCAATTTATTGCTCAATTTGGAAATAGTCCTTAACATCCTCCTTGGAACTCTAATTTTCTCAAACAAAAATTCAACAATCCAAATGAGTATTATTCCCGTCAATTGTTGAGCCTCCTCCAACTATTTGTTTTCATTGATAAGACCTGCAATTGTTCTTTGCGTGAGATTTTCTTCGAACCTCTCCATAAAATCCAAAAGAATTGCTCAAAATTTTTGAAGCAAATATGGAGTATCTATGCACTCCACAATTTCCTGAATTGATTTTGATTAGTAATACTACATGCAAAACTTTCAAAGTATGTAGAGTCTACATTCTACTGGCTAAAATCAATGAGTTATCTACAAACCGAAGACAATTTGTAACGAAGAATGGGCCAAAGACTAAAGAAGCCAAAATTCAGCAACTAGGGGGTACTACAAATAGTTGAAAATAGGCTAGAAAGAGAGGGGAAGGAGCTTAGCTAGTGAACTGCTATAGAAGAAAGTGTATAAATCTTTAAGAGCAGCCATTGGGACCGCAACCACTAAAGAGAGTTGGGAAAGTGAGATCAATGCAATTAGTATGTTATATCCTTGGCCCTATAGAAATGAGATTTTGGATTGAGCTATAGATCATGATTCGTGCTACATGATGTATCATGCATGTATTATGATCATTCAATATTTGATGTTCCTTGATAATTGTTCTTTCCATATTGGAAATTCTTCTTTAAAAGTAGGGTGTAGATTGTAGCTATTGTTTTCTTTTTGCTGTCATGCACATGTAGATGTAAATCTTTTAATATGCCTTTTATTTGGAAGCCGAAACGATAATAATTCTCCTAAAAATATATCATGAACAGATGACGACCAACTGCTTTACAAGCCCTCATACGAAGGAGTATTGCCACTTTGTGTTCTTGTCAAAGAAACAATAATAATTAACTCTCTCAAATGAGAGTTCATTCTAGGGTATAATATATCCAATTAAAGGTGGGTACCCTATTATTGTGTCTCCTTCTTGGAAAGTCAGTCGGGTTGTTGACTTGATGGTGAATTTGTCAAATTGAGCTTAAATGCGAGTACTGTGGCTTTAGTGGTCCAGATGTAGTAATATGAAACTTTTTATGATTCTATTAGGCCGATCTCCGGAAGGTGACCACACAACATCAAGTGATGAATGCTTGGTTCTACCCATCCATAGTCACAACCGACTTAACCCCTTGCATTGGAGTTGTCGACACCGACTTGCCTGATCAGCCTCCTATGATACCTGGCATCTCGTATTACTGGCCGTCACACTCGGCTCTCATGGGCTAGAGATACATACTAACACTCGCATGCTCCTACCATCCACCCACTCCTCGGGTAGACTGAATGAATGACATAGAGCTTTCCCACCTGTATGTGTATAAGTAGGTCACGAGGCAGTCGGAGGTGCTGACATGTGGATCTAAAAATGTTAATGCCTGCCTAGCATTGTGCCTCATGGTGAGGCTTCACCTTAGGGTCATATCATTATGGTACATAATAGGACTAAAATATCCTCTTAAGTTATGCAGGAAAAAGTTCCCATGAGTGAAATAGCACAAGGCGAGGATATAGTCTTCTTAATGGAAGGCAAGTGGGCATGTCTTGAGCTAAGATTTCCTGCATGCTCCCCTAGAGTGAAGGTATCTATTATATTGTGAATGTTGATGTGTGATATTTGGATGGCATATAGATATAAGTTGGAGTGGTTGATGGTTCTTTTTTCTGTTCATTTATACCACTGATTCTCACAATCAGTGTTCATTGTACTCAGGAGGTGGCGGTCCTATCTTAGGGGATCTATGGGCCCTTAAAGGTCTTTTTGATGAAGGTAAATTTTTTTAATGAATTTGTTAGAAATGCTTTCGTAGTGCTACTTGTAGTGATTGGCATTTTACTTTTCCATTATTTTAACTAATGTACATCGACAAACTGCTTGGTTTGTAAAAGAGAGGGAGCCTCCAGGTTGGACTCAATTGAAACTTCCAGGATCTGCTCCAGCTCCACGTTGTGGACATACAACCACTTCTGGTGGTAGTCAGGTATCTCTACATCATTAAAGACTAACAATCTCTTTTGGAATGGATAAGGCAGTGAACTTGTAACATTTTGTATGGATAAGTAGTAGATTTCATCTAAATTTGGTGCAAATTGGCTTTTCAACTAATACAAGCATTTGTCTTGATTTTTTATCCTGGCTAGAATTCTCTCTCTGGATGGTTTGAAAGGAAATTTGCCAATAATCATATTCACTTCCCTTTTGTGCTACACTGATCGTCATTAGTCTTAATGCTGACTTAATTGATGTTCCTGCTTGCTTCCTACTGAACATGGAGGGTTAAAATTTGTATTACTTTTATAGCTATGGTTGGATAATCATTTCTCCCAAAGAGTTTGGAAGTTGCAGCTGCTGAATAAGGAATGAAGTTTTCATATAGAAATCTCTTTGTATGTCAAGTTTTCAGATTTTAACCTTTTGAATCCTCATGTTGGTGACAACCTAGTATAACCAGGATACTTAATACATTCTGTCCCGGTCTGCAGCTTTTGGTATTTGGAGGTCATGGCACGGCAGGCTGGCTAACACGCCATGACATCTATCACAATGATGCAGTTGTTCTTGATCGTGGTGAGTTAAGACTGCTGATTATCCACCACAAGTAAAATTTAGACACATTCACTTTGATTCAATCAAAATAAGTTAGAAATATTGACTTTATGAGTTGCAATACAATTTACACTTTAATTCTTCAGAGACGATGACTTATAAATTATGATAAGATTTTGTTCGGACACAGCACGTTTTCAGTCAAAGTTATGAAGAATTCCACAATATTAATAGCACAACGGAGCATGAAGCCATTGAATATGATAAGATTATGGTAAGATTTTGTTTGGATGCAACATGTGTTTTAGAATTCCACATATAATAGCACAACGGAGCATGAAGCCATCAAATGTGATATTTTCCGTATGACGATTATTATACATCAACAACAGGATTTGCTGCAAGCTGTCTCAGTGAGGAACAAAGTTCTCATGACAAGAAGTTCACAAATTCTAATCACAGAAGCAAAATGGTCGAAGGGGTGAATGTCTATCTATAGCATGGTGTAGCTCTTGCACTATACCCAAAGGGTCACCTCATTAAAAGATGAATTGGTTCCCTTAATCGTTATCTTGGCTCATATCCAAAACATTGTAGGGTCCAAATGCATTCTACCGAGCAATGAAAAAGATGCCAAAATAAGATGCCGCAAGCGAATTATGAAAAACTTGAAGATGCCACAAGATGTCATGACAGAGAGATACTAGGATTGATGCCACATGCAACTAAGAAACTCTAGGTCAAAATGATGTATCTTGAGGACAATGTTTCATGGGCTTGTTTTGTACGTCGTTTCGTAACGTGTTTGAAACGTTTGGTTCAGGTTCGAAACGGGAAATTTTTTCTAGGTTTTTTTTTTCTTTTTAGAAAATGTGTTTTTGAGGGTTTTTGGGGTGTACAGATGTAATAGAAAGTCTAGTAACAAGTAGATACATCCAATTTCATGAGAATGCTCTAGAGAATGCAATTTCAAGAGAAGTTGTGCCCATTGCCAGTACATACTACAAAGCTTATGGTGCGGTTTTGGAAAAAAATTTGATTTTTTTTATTATTTTAAATTTTTTTTTTTTACAGTCGTTTCGAACACTGAAACGGTGTTTCGAAACAGGGTCATTTCGTACGGCCTGTTTCGAGGAAACATTGCTTGAGGATTATGCTAACACACTTGATGAGTAGCAGTGCCCCATAAAATGAATTGTTTGACTGAATGTGTGATCTTCAAAGTCGTGTTGGCAATTTCCAAGGCTGGTAATGTGAAAAAACAAGTCGATACCCAAAATAGAATCATATCTAATAAAGCTGAAGTAAGTTCAAGCTGAGATTTCCCAGGTTGATATTGGACATCATGCAAGACTTGTGTGGTGCAAAGAGTGCGAGTCATAGCAACTTCAACTTGCAAAAAACATGAACATTCATTTAGATCAAAAAGATGGTGTGATAGGTCCTCCAATAAGTGGCATGTTGGTGAAGGCTTCTTTTCGTCTGCTGGAGGTTAAGAGTTCAACTCCAATAGTTGAATGAAATGAAGAGAGAAAAAAAGGATGGTCTGATAGGGCTCAAACTCTTAATAAAAAATTATTTATGACTCTAATGTTCCTAAAAGAATGCATGCTGCTTGTATCCACCAAAGAAATAGTGTTTTTTGCAATCCAGAGCTGAATAGGATGGTTGCAGGATTCACCTGTGACCTGTCTAAGTTTTAACCTAAGCAGACTATTCCATGGAAGTAGAGCCACCATGTAAATAGAACATTCAGGACTTTCTAGTAATATCAGGTTCCTCATCTGTAAGTAGTCCATAAACTGCTTGATATCGACGTCTTGCACATATAGTGTATCCAAAGGAAGTTGGATATGTTTGTGAGCACAATGGTCAGGAATGTTACATTTTGCACACCTTGTTCTAATATAAGCCATCTCATCAAGAGGTGGATATTCAATGGCAAATGCACTTCATTTCTTAAATTGAAGCAAAGGACATGGCCTGCTCCAAAGTACAAGCACAGAAGAATTCTACATCACTTAGGAAACTGCAAGCCAATTTGAACAATCGAGACCCACGACAGTTCTAAAAAACTTTACAATCTTGATTCTATTTTCTTTGAATTGGAGCCTATTGATTCATTGACAAATCACAAGTCATGGAAAATTTAGTCCATAAAAAATAAAAATAGGCTGAAAAATGAGTACTAGAAATATGTTAAAAGAATGCTGAAAAATCTGCAAGTGTATATAAAAAAAAGCACTGTAGAAACACTCCAAGAATAGGTCTGAGATAAAGAAAGGCTGTCCATATATGTTGTGAAAATCAGCACGCAAAGAGAGCAAAAATGTGAGAATACCCCCAAAAGTGGGCCCATGATGTCAATATAGGCTCTCCAATACTGCTAGGAAAAATCAGCAAGCAACATGGGTAGTAAAAATCACCTCCAAAAGTGGGTACCAATGAGCGTAGATGGTTTTCCTTCATCATGCAAACCCTCTTTGATGCAAGAGAAAGAGATATTCGTTTGATGACCTTAACGTTTGATGCACTTGTTGTCAGCAAAATATGTAAAGATTCACCCAGCATCACAATGCAATCTGTCGGCAGAAAATAGAATATTTCCCTATTTTGACCAAACTTTGACCTGCCAGATCTTTTGAGAGAAAGCTTTGATTGAAAATCTTGAAAGTGCAATAAAATCATCCTTAAGTATGGAATGAAAAGATCCACAAAGAATTAGCAATATCTTGTAGAACAGATTGCATGTGTGCGTGCGTGAGTGCGTGCGTGTTGTATGCAAAGAAATCTGCAACAGTGTTTGAAATTGAGATCTTTCAAATTAGGCTCCTTACGATAAAGAACCTCATAAGGTGACTTGCCATCAAGTGGAGCACTTGGTACCCTATTCCAAAGATAGTTAGCGAATTGATTGCCTCACCCGAAAATGTCAAAGGAAGAGATGCATCTAACCTTAGAGCTATAACCACCCAACATTCCATGCATAAGATAATGCTGGAAGAGGCCAGCGTGGCCCAATAAAAGGTATGGTATATCGGGCATGCCTTGTGCCTAGAGTGAATTCCTAGTTGTGGTCAAACTAGAACTCCCTGAAACGATTATCCCATGTAACCGAGAGTTATTGAGTAGTGTGGTGGTATTGGATGTAGACTTGGAGATTCTTCTTATGTAGATGATGTGGTTCTATCACCTACCAGGGAGGGCCTAGAGCGGCAATTGGATTGCCTTCATGACTTTTATTCCAAATAGAGGGTAACATCGGGAAGACCAAAGTGTTGGTCTTCAACACATCCAAGAGCTTTATAGACATGAACTTTTTGAGAATCAGCCATTGGAGATTGTTTCATCCTACACTTACTTAGGCATACTCTTTGAAGGCCCTATATTTAGTATGAGATAGGCAGCTTCTACTAGGCTTGGGGTCATCCTTCCCTTGCCCTCCTGGAGAGATTTTCCTTTTGTAGGTTAAATCGAGATGCCTCAAGTGTTGGCTTTTTGACATCATTGTTTCCCCTACAACCTTATATGCAGCACTGTACTGGTCTTACCTCATCCGACTGGGCCAGTATCTCACAACTATAGATCACTATGCTTTCAAGTATGATACGGGCCCAGTAAGTTCCACACCAAATCATCCTTGCAGAGTTTGCAGTCCTGCCCATGCACTTTGATGCCATACTCGAGCTCCTCACATATATCCACTCACATATATCCAGCAAGTTCCAGGCTTCCAAGCAGAGATATGCATAGGCTGCTCTCACATCATCTCAGTGCTTACATAGTCAGGGCTATCATTTGGATTAGTTCTCTCAAGCCTTCCGCCTCCTTGACACACTTGGCGTCTCTACTGCCCTTCCCTTGGGTACCATGATTACATCAGACAGGTTGCCTACAAAGCTCATCTTAATCGAGCTTGGCATGGTCAGTCGGGGTCAAACCTGACTTATGTCTGCGTCATGTTCTAGAGAGATGTCTTAGGGATCCACTTTTACCACACTAACTGTGTTCTGCGTTAACACATGGTCTCAGATTCATATTGGGTTAGTTATGTGTCTCTTTGCACCAGCTTGAACGAGAGCTGGGAGTCCAAAAGTCACCTCCCAGGTATATTTTAAAAGAGAGAGTAAAAATGAACTTTGGCCTGAACAACATGGGGGAGCGGCATATAATATCAATGTAAGGGGGCCCTCTAGAGAAACAAGCTTAAGCTATTACAAGGTAATTAACAAGTTAGGTCTCTAATTCATTGATAAAGAGAGCTATATTCTTTCCTTACATTTCTAGTCTACTCAATTCAAGTTAAGTAGTCATTCCAGGCCACGTAGATCTCAAATAGGATCTTACTAGAAAGCTTTGTTCGGTCTCATCTCTTTGTAACCTGAGGCACATTTGACTGGATCTTCTAAATTTGTGTGGCTTTGATATTGGAGCATGTCCAGAGGCACCACCACAGCTTGTAACCACGATTGCAATACCAAGAGCTATTCCGAGAGGGGAGATCATTCCTCCAGACATCATACACTTGTGACTTATTTTTTTGGTTTTGAAATTTGAATGATGGATTTGCATTGTTACTTGTAGTGATTGACGGTTTTCTGATTTGTCTTGTTGCAATAACGTCATCTGCTTCAGCTAGGCATGCATCCACCTCAGCTCCCAAGAGTTGTGAGGGTGAGACAGAGGTAGAGGCTGGCACATCTTTAGCATGTTCAGGTGTAGCTGGCCCTCTGCTTCTAGAGGTGGCAAGGCTGTTGTTAGGGGTAGAGATTATTATGTGCATTTATTTTGGGGTGAGAACAAGGATAGACTTATGTGGGTATTGAGAGATTGTTTTACCTTTGTGACCTCCCTTTCATCTAGCAAAGGCTTTCTGCTTAGAGGGACATTATAGAGAGTGTCGCTTTGATAGTGTGTGGCCTCGCAATGTTTTGCAAGTTATTATTAACCTCTAAGGATTGTATCAATTGCATTTGGGAATGATTGGTATTTTGGATGCTGGATCAAGGTTCCTATATATTTTAGGAAACAGACCTACTGCTAGGTGTGGAGACTCATGTAAATGCCTTCAAAGGCTTCATTATTTCTTTATTTCTGGTTTAAGTTTTGTGAACTTCTATATGGGGAAACTGAATGGGGCTGAGCTCCTTTGTGAAAGGTTTGGCAAGGCAGTTCATATATTTGTTGTATTATGGTAGTTGTCTGCTCTTTGTTGTGTGCTTAATTCTTATCTCATGGATGTGTTCATAATTAGCACTTGGGACTTTGACCTACGTAGTGTTTGTAGCAAAGGAGATGGAGGAAAACTTTGTTATGCACAAAGCTCCCTGCCTCACTTTTGGTCAGGTTAGAATTGTTTTCCTGTTTGATGGTCCTTTGTGGTGACTATAGGCCATTCACCTTGGAGCAGATACAGATGAAGATTTGTGCGGAAAGTTTTGAGGATCTAATTGTTGTTTTCTTCTTTAGTTACTAGAAGTGTTTCTAGTCTTACAGCAGTAGTTATTTTTTTTTTCCAAGTATGGTCGCTGTTACATATAGGCAAATCTTGCTCATGGTTCAACTTTTGTAAATGTAGAAGTGTGCTTTTTGGGACAGGAATTTCCATGAAAGCCTCTCACACATCGCTGTGCATCGATGTTGTGCTATATCATTATCCTGATCTCAACAATTTTTTTGTAAAATAGTGACAGTCACGGTTTTATTCTTTCAAAATGTCTGCCTATACTGATGAGTAGTTTATATTTTATAAGAATTTCCTTTTGATGAACACTTCTGGAAAAAAGGGGTGGTTTATACTCCTGTGAAGGGCACTACTCTCTATTTTACTGCTAATTAATTCTAATTCACAATGACTTGTGCTTTGTATCCTGCTGAATGTAGCATCGGTTCAATGGAAGAGGCTACCCGTAAGCAATGAACCTCCTCCGCCTCGAGCATATCATTCCCTCACGCGTATTAGTCCTCGGTTTCTCATGATTGGTGGCTATGATGGCAAATCAACTTTTGGGGATATGTGGTGGTTGGTTTCTGAAGGTAGTTTTCTCCTCTTACTAGTCCATCTTGCTAGATAATACATGTATAAGTTGATTGGATGGCTAACAAGTTATCTCCTTGATGATACTGGTGTCTTCCCATATAGTTGGATAAGCTGAACTATCTTTGATCTCCATACACTTTAGTAAATACAAGTGGCCTGGATTGGCTACAACTAGGAATATATTATTGTTGAACTGTGAATCTGTGATCAACTAGACTAATCATGTTATTCATAACAAGGAATTAGAAGGAAGTGATGTTAGCATACTTTAAATGTTGTCAAAGCGTTTGAGTAGGGTCTTGTGAATAAAAAATAAGCAAAGATGCTCATATTCATGCAGATGATCCAGTTGCTAGACGTGCATTATTGGCTGCCCAAAACAACTCTTCTTCAATAGCTACGGGCAATGCATCAACAAAGTCAGCAACTCAAACATCAACAAATGACAGCAAGGTTTGGTATCTCATAAATCACTAGTTTCATGCATTAGTTATATGATTATTTGGAAGTCTGTTTAAGAGATCTGGATTGTTAAATGGAAAGGAGGGCCACAAGCATTTTGGGAGTATATAATTGTTCATCAGCTTCAAGTGATGAACAAGACTAGCAGAAGAACACTTGCATAGCCAAAAATCAATGCAAACATGATGATGCATTTAATGCAGAACAATACAGAGTCCAGACTGCTGTCTGGTCAAGAACAGGAATATATATTATAAACAAACCATAGTACCCCGTGGTACCGCTGGTATGGTACTGCCAGTACGGTACCGCCCTCAGACCCGCGGTACCAGGGCGGTACCATTTTTTGTATATATATTTTTTAAAATATTTTTAATAATTTTCTTTTGCATATTAACTACCAAAAAAGGACAAAAAAAAGTAAAAAAAAGGGGTTCTGGGTGTAAAAAAAGAGGGTACAGTACACGATGCAGGGGATTGGTGCAGTGGCACATAGGCACTACGGGTGAGTAGACCGAGGGGCCAATGGGAGACCAACACAGGGGGGTAGCATCACATGGGGGCAAGTACAGAGGCACATGGGCACTGTGGGTGAGCAGACCATGGGGCCAATGGGAGACCAACACAGGGGGGGAGCATCACATGGGGGCAGGTACAGAGGCACATGGGACAAATCCGGACAGGTACACCTTCACATGGGCACTGTGGGGGAGCAGACCACGGACCCAATCGGAGTGCAGCATGTGGTACAAGTACATGGAGCAGGTACATTAGCACATCACAATTAATGGGGACAGGTACAAGGGCACATGGAGGGATCATCAACAACTGCACATGGGGGAACAGGCTGTGGGGTTAAATAGGCACTCGCGAGGCTGTGAGAGCCAGTGAGAGGTTGTGAGAGAGAGGCTGTGAGAGGCATTGTGAGAGTTATTGTGAGAGGCATTGTGAGAGCCAGTTCCAGAAACAAGGTGTCGTGAGATGGCAGAGCGCATACCACCAAGGCCTGAGGGCGAAGCCAGGAGGAAGCTCGAGGAAGATGTCCAAAGGCACAACGAAAGGCATCGGAAGCAAGAGGCAGACATTGCAGAGGTGCTGCGACAAACTCGGGATAGACACCCAAAGCTGCAGATCCCCGCCCCCGCTGTGGCCCCTGCTCCCGCTGTCGAGCTGGATTTGGATGAGCAGATCGGAATGAACTTCACACGACGGCAGCTCATCATGGTCAGGGAAAGGGCTGCCCGCCGTCGGGCTGGCCAGGAGGCAGCTCGGGGTAACCGGGAGGCAGAGCTAGAGCGACATAACAATGCTCCTGACGAGGGCGAGGAGTCAGTGCAGGATCCATAGGAATGTTTAGCATAGATGGGGTCTAGCCGTATGTGGTTGACTATTGTTATGTAATGTTCATCAGTAGATGAGGCAGCATTTAGTGTCTAGCATAGTGTAAAAAACAGCCCCAGCCGTATGTGGCTGGAATACGTATTGTTATTTTGATACATTTGATGAATTAATGTACGGTGTGTTTTTTGTGCAATGCGTGCCTTGTGTATTGCAATCTGATGTATGTGTTTATGAAATGCTATCAGGGGGGTTGTATTCTGTGTTCTGCATATGCTCTCAATCTCTGTAGTGAAAACTAATTGAAAACACTCACACACCATTTGAAGTAAAACTGCAAGTAGAACATCACAATTACAAGTTGACAAATACACATTGTGCAGTGAATAGAATATGTCCAACTCTGAATATAATATGGAAAATGGTCTTATCAAGAGAATCAAAGGGCAGATTTTTCTGTTACTTAACTTGCCCTATTTGTCACAAAGTAAATCATTGCTGAAAAGCAGAGTAAAAGAACATGCTCTTGACACTGCACATAGGCCTGATCTGAACTTGTTTCAAGGGCAGATTTTTGCTGATGGTCACAGCAAATAAATGCCTAACAAAGATGGGCTGAGTGTAGAACTCATTTATGTAGTTAAATTGAAGTGTAGCTTGTTCTTAAATCGCTGGCCCGAACACCACTTGCAGTCCGATTTCTTGAGGGCTGAGAGCATCCCCTTTTCAAGCACTCACACTCAGACTCAAGCACAACCTGAACCAGTTTCCAGAAGAGGCTTGTGTGTTGTATTCATTTAGTCCTCGTTGTGTTGGTTTTACTTCCTCTTACTTTGAGTAGTAGTTGTTTGGTGATACATAGGTCACACTCTTCGTGATTTTAGGCAGAAAACTTGGTTTTTTGTAAACTTCAAGCTCTTCGTTAAAGCATGTGAGGTTTCTACCTTTACTATGGCACATAGTTGGGTGAAATCTTGCCATGTGAATCTAGGATGTCTAAGGTCATGAGCTGAGTGCTCTAAGGTGGTAAAAATCTGCAACTTTGTTGTCCTGAACATGCGATTCTGAACCTTTTATTTCAGCCTCGATGACTCCATGATCACGGGCTTTTGACCTTGTTACTCTAAATGCAAAATTTTGAAGCTTTTACTTCAGTCTTGATGACTCCAGGATCACTTGATACTGCTGCAGACATGAGGGATAGGTCTAATCTTTAATCACGATGTGTGTGATTTCAAGGTTCGTGAGTAACGTTGCCCTAATAGAATTGGAAAAGCTATAGGGCATGAGATATACGCCTAGGGGAGTTGCAAGAGGCAACCATCTAAATTGGGAGCCACGAAAATTGCACCAGAGTTGCTATACTGATGGCATTTCTGCATGTTATGTATTAGGTGACTTAGAGTTCATAAATTTGCCTTGACATTCATTGTTTTAATTAGGCACAAAGAGTCCATGTTTTGGGAATGTGTGTTGCGTTCTCAGATTCTATGCGAGGTATTTAGCAGCAATTTATAGTCAAACAAGCTAAGTGGTAATTAAAGTTCAAGGCTCTCTACAGATTGTTTTTTATGACCATTTAGAAGGGTTTTTGTATTTGTTAATTGATGTGACTGTATCCTATTTGCATCTGCTTCACAGGGTGGAGAACAAGGTCCATATTCTCCTCTTCGTGAATTACATCAGAATTTAGGATTTCCATTTGATGCTTTTGCCCCTGGACTTGACCAATCGAGTTCAGCAGAAGAACATGAAGAGGCTGAACTTCTAGAACTGGTTCAAAGTTTTATTCTCAAGGACAATCAGTTTATTTCAAACGATCCCATCTCCTTGTTGAAGGTATGCATTGAAGAAATCAGCCATCTAGTCAGGGCTTATTTCTTTTGATTAGATATTGTCTGTAGTAGCCTCATCCGAAACAATTGAACCCAGAATATCTCTTGTATGTCAAAATCAGAAATGATGTCAAACTAAAAATCTATTGATGTCATTTTTTTTTTTCATATGTGCTACAGTTCTGTGAAATTTGCTGAACTATTTGCATGGCATGTTTGCAGCTCTTTTCAGAAATTCAAATTTGAGAATAGAAAATCAAAGGCTCTTGGCCAATCATGAATTATGATAGCTAGATGCCTTCAGAGTCAAATCTTTCAGATAGATAACTACCTAGATGGCTTTACCATTATAGCTGATGTTATTGCTGACTTTCCCTGTCAAGGCTGTTCGGGACCACTGGAAGGAATGTGATGCACGATCCCTTCACTTGAAGGAGCTGGGCCCCCTGTTTCAAGATTATGGGAGATTAATTGAAACTTTAGACAGGTATGCGAATACTTTTTTTTTGCCTTTTTGATGATTCCACATGCCAAAGAGAACTTGGTCAACTATAGTTATGGACTCGGCTCATTACATTCGCCGCGACCATTTACATTTACAGTTACTTTACTTTATGCATAAGCAGGCCTTGGGCCCTTTTTTATTCATTAGTGACATTCAAACTATATGGTTGGCCTTTGGCCTTATTATTCATTATTAGGCCATTTGGACATATTATTGGAGAGTGGGGGCCTTCTTGGAGGGCGCACTATTATCCCTCCCAGTTGGGCCCTAGCCACTGGAAGCTTCCTTTTAGGGCTTCCTCTTGGCTGTAAGTAGGGAAACTGCGTCATTTGTCATTCAGCTGATGATATTGATCTCTCTCTTTAGCCTCCTTAATCTCTCTCTTTCCTGCTTTCTAGGGTTAAGTCTTGCTCATGTAGCTTAGTTCTAGATCAGCTGTGGCTCTATTCGTAACTTGGTATCAGAGCACTTTTCTGAGCACAATCTGGAATTTTTTCTTTGCTGCCTTGCCTTGCTCCTCCATCGCTGTTCCTACAGCTCCATTACCGTTTTGATAGCCCTGTTCCATCGCTGCTCCTTCCACTCCTTCCTGCCCAGCATTCCCCCTGTTTTGTCCCCTCTTTTCTTTGCTGCCCAGCGCTCCTCCTCTTCCTTTCCATCGCTGTCCCTGCCTTCCGACCTATCACTTTCGGCTGATATTTTTCCAATTTGCAGCCATCTTCCACAGTTAGTTCCTTGACTGTCCAGCGCCCATCCTCATCCAAAAACTACCCAATTCCGACATCATTTGCTATTCCAAACAGCTAAAATTCTTCAACCTGTAAATCGCTGCCTCAACACTCCCAACTTGTCACTTTTGCCTTTTTTTGGTGCCAATTCCAGCCATCTTTTACAGCTTATCAAAAGGCTGTCGCGCGCTCATTCTCCACCACATTTTCAGGAATTCTGACTCCGTTTACTCTTTCAAATTCACATTGTATCCCTGGCTGTCCAGCGCATTTTTACAGCTTCTCCATTGTTCATTGCTGTCTGTTTTTTTTTTCAGTTGTGATAATATTGGTTGTAATAGGCTAATTTGGGGTGACGACAAGAGTCCGCTCCCTCAAGTTTTCGTCTATTCTTTCCACTATCATTATGGCACAGTCACCTACCCCGAGTGAGACTACTCAGGAAACCTTATCCGATCAGTTTCGTCGCATGGATGAGACCCTTTCTGGCCTCGTTCTTCGCTTCGATTCAGTTATGACCGGCTTTGCTACTATGCAGTCACAGATTGATTCTTTACAGCCTCATGGTCCTGGTAAAGCTCCTGTTTTTCCTACATTTGAGACTCCCCCTCCATTTGGATTTCCATCTTCTTCTGCTAGTCAGCCTGGTGGTGGACTGTTCATTCCATCTAACCCACACCTGGTTTCTTTCCTCGTCCCCCCCTTCCTGAGCCACACTTTGTTCGAGACTTTCGTGATAGGGTACAGCTTGCTACCTATTCCGGTTCCTCCGACGGGAACTTATTAGAGAATTGGTTTGCTAAGCTTGACACATATTTTCAGATTTACCCCAAGACTGATCCTCAGAAGATCCAGTTGGCTGCTTTACATTTAGATGGACGTGCCGCCACGTGGTGGCGAGTTTATAGAGTTGATCCTAATCGGGAAGGGCTCCATGTATGGCATACTTTTCGCCGTGACCTCCGCCATGCTATGATTGATCCTCAGTGGCTTGACCGCCAATGTGATACATTCCGTAGTCTCACTCAGACCAGTGATCTTGCTTCTTATACAGATCAGTTTATGGAGCTTTCTTATCTTTTCACAGATCTACAGCCCACTGAGCTTATTTCTCGTTACATTGTTGGGCTTCGTGGTGCTTTACGTTATGATGTTTCTTCCTTCCGTCCTACCACACTTGTTGAGGCGATGTCTCTTGCCAGTACTTTACAGCAGAAGTACTCTGACACCCTTCCTTCCCGCTTCTCCCGACCCCGTCCTTCTGCTTCATCTTTTCCCGCTACGTTCACCCCTACACCGGCCCCTTCTGTTCCAGCTCTCTCCATTGCCCCTTCGCCTCCTCGTCCTCCCACTCCTCGACCTGCTTTTGTCTGACGTTACACGTCTGCAGAGTTCGCTGATCTTCAGCAGAAGCGTCTTTGCTTTCGTTGTAAGAGTCCTGACCATCTTGCCCGTGATTGCCGCCAGCCTCTCCCTACTACTACTGCTGTTTTTTACCATGAGGGCACTACTCCAGATGATTCCGATATCTACATTCATATTTTTGATGAGCCTGACTTATCCTCTGAGCCTTCCCCTGATTTACTTCCTGCTACTTGCCATGCTCAGCTTGCCTATGCTACTTGGACAGGGCGTCCTGGTCCTCGCTCCATTCGGTTACGTGTGTGTATTACAGGTCGAGAGTATATTGTTTTAGTTGATACTGGTAGCACTCATTCTTTTATTAGCAGTTATATCACTAGTCGGATCCGTGCTTCACCTGTTCCTGCTTCCCAGCCTCTCACAGTTGAGGTTGCCAGTTCTCATTCTTTTCCTAGTTCTCAGATGTTTCAGCGTTTACCATACCGCATTGGAGATTTCTCTGGACAGGCAGATCTTTACATTATCCCTATGGAGCGTTATGATCTTATCCTTGGTGTTGATTGGTTTGCATCTCTTGGAGCCGTTACACTGGACTTGACACAGCAGACATTGACATTTGTACATGATGCAGTTACACACTCACTTGTGGGCATTGATTCTCAGGGAGACTTCCAGTTGATTATTGGGAAGCAGTTTATTCGCAGCCTGCCGAAGGCTCATTGTGCTGCCTTATTATGTGTTCAGCGGGCAGTACCAGTTCCTCCAGTTTCTACACCAGCAGCTGTTCCTTAGGTGATTTCTGACTTATTACATCAGTATGCTTTTGTCTTTTCAGAACCTACGACGCTACCACCATTACGTGACGTGAACCATCATATTGATTTGCGTCCTGGTTCTGCTCCTCCCTCCCGTCCCCCTTATCGTATGTCTCGATCTGAGCTTGATGAGCTTGAGCTCCATATTACTGCCTTGTTAGATCAGGGTCTCATTGTTCCTAGTCACAGCCCTTTTGATGCCCCTGTTCTCCTTATTAATAAGAAAGATGGTACCAAACGCCTTTGTATTGATTACCGTGCTTTAAATAAGTTGACTATTCGTAATCAGTACCCTATTCCACACATGGATGACCTCTTTGACCAGCTCGGTACCTCTAAAATCTTTTCCAAGATAGACCTTCGTTCTGGATATTACCAAATCAGGATGCACCCTTCTGACGAACATAAGATTGCTTTCCGTACTCATCTTGGTTTATATGAATTTCATGTGCTTCCTTTTGGTGTTACTAATGGCCCTCCTACGTTCCAGAATGTGATGAATAACGTCTTACGTCCACTTCTTGGTCATTGTGTCTTGGTTTATTTTGATGATATTCTGATTTTTAGTCAGTCTCTTGCTGAGCATGTTGCCCATCTTTCCTTGGTCTTTCAGTTACTTGTACACCACCAATTATTTGCTAAGTTGTCTAAATGTTCTTTTGCTATTTCTGAGATCGAGTTTCTTGGTTTTCTTGTTTGTAATGGTCACATTCGTCTGGACCCTCATAAGGTTCAGGCCATCCAGGATTGGCCTATACCTATTGATATTCATCATGTTCGTATGTTTCTTGGGTTAGCCACTCACCTTCGTCGTCCAGTTCCTCATTTTGCCACTATCGCTGCTCCTCTTCATGCACTTTTGAAGAAGTCTAGTACTTTTCTGTGGACTCCTGATTGTCAGACAGCGTTTGATACTCTTCGTCGTGCTGTTGTTGATGCTGCCGTTATGTGTTTACCACAGTTTGATCAGAAGTTTCTTGTTGAGACTGATGCTAGTAATGTTGGTTTGGGTGCTTTACTTCGCTAGTCACAATGTATTATTGCTTATGAGTCGCGTCGTCTTCGCTCTTATGAGCAACGTTATTCTGTGCATGAGAAAGAGCTTCTTGCTATTATCTATGCTCTTAAGAAGTGGCGTCATTATCTGTATCAAGTCCCATTTGACATTATTACTGATCACCAGTTTTTACGTTATCTGTTTTCTCAACGTGACCTTAGTGATCGTCAATTTCGTTGGTTGCAGTTTTTACAGTCTTTTAATTTCTCCATATTGTATCGTCCTGGTCGTGGTAACACTGCTGCTGATGCATTATCTCGTCTTCCAGCTTTGTTAAATACACTCGTTTCTACTATTCCTCCATGGTTTGATGCTCTACCTGCAGCATACCTTACATGTTCTGATTTTCGTGATGTTTATAGTTCTGCCCCACCTGTTTCGTCCAGTCCTCATCAGGTTTACTCCATCATTGACAATCGTCTTTATCATTATGATTCTCTTTGTATCCCTAGTTCTTTGGGTATCCGTTCCCAGTTGTTGTCGGATGCTCATTCCTCTCCTGTTGGGGGTCACTTTGGTTTTCAGAAGTCTTATGCTCGTCTCAAAGACCATTTCTATTGGCCCTCTCTTCGATCTGAGCTTGCTGTACTTATTCGTACCTGCCCTTTCTGTCTTCGTAATAAGTACTCCCGTTCTAAATCTGCTGGTTTGCTCCAGAGTTGGCCTATTCCTCATCGCCAGTGGACTGATATATCTATGGACTTTATCCTTGGCCTTCCCCATACCCAGCGTGGTCACGATTCATGTATGGTGGTAGTTGACAGGTTCTCAAAACAAGCACATTTTTATCCCAGTTCGCAGTACTATCTCCTCTTCCTCCTGAGGATACACCTGTTACACTTGCATCTTTTCTATCAGGTGCTCGAGAGCTTATTACTCGGGCCAGTTCTCATTTACAGCATGTTCAGCAGCGTTATCAGACCTCAGTTGATCGTCACCGCCGCCATGTTGAGTTTCAGCTTGGAGATATGGTCTATCTACGCTTACGGTTTGCACATCATCATTTTGTCCAGGGCCATGCTTCTACTGAGAAGCTTGCACCACGTTATTATGGGCCTTATCGCATTGTGGAGGTTCTTAGTCCAGTTACATATCGCTTACAGCTTCCTGCTTCCACACGCGCCTGTGATGTATTCCATGTCAGTTTATTACGTGCTGCTATTGAGGATGACGCTCCTTGTGATGCTGAGTTTCCTACTGCTCCAGAGTTCTTTCTATTTTTACCTGCTGCTATATTACAGGTCCGTCTATACCATAGTCGACGCCTCCGGCAGATTCAGTTTTTGGTCCAGTGGGATGGTCGTCCTATTGAGGAGGCTACATGGGAGCCTATTGATGTGTTTTATCATACACCATTACTTGCGGATCAGGCTCGTGCTCTTGCTGCACTTGTTGATTCCTCTACATCAGATGTTCCTCTAGCTGTTGATGCACCAGGGCTTGCTGCTACTTGATCCGGTTATCTTTTTGGTAGTTGGGTCTTTTTTTTTGTTTCGGGGAGAGTTATGGACTCGGCTCATTACATTCGCCGCGTCCATTTACATTTACAGTTACTTTACTTTATGCATAAGCAGGTCTTGGGCCCGTTTTTATTCATTAGTGACATTCAGACTATATGGTTGGCCTTTGGCCTTATTATTCATTATTAGGCCATTTGGACATATTACTGGAGAGTGGGGGCCTTCTTGGAGGGCGCACTATTATCCCTCCCAGTTGGGCCCTAGCCACTGGAAGCTTCGTTTTAGGGCTTCCTCTTGGCTATAAGTAGGGAAATTGTGTCATTTGTCATTCAGCTGATGATATTGATATCTCTCTTTAGCCTCCTTAATCTCTCTCTTTCCTGCTTTCTAGGGTTAAGTCTTGCTTATGTGATGCTTTCATAGCTTAGTTCTAGATCAGCTGTGGCTCTATTCGTAACTACTATGACTTGACTTATTGAATGTTTCTGTCAGGAGAAGTTTGATAGAGACAATGACATATGACTTGGATTTTTCCCAGAATGATGTTTATCGGTTTTATCATCTCAAGAGTGCCAGCCAGGTATATATTATCTTTCTTGTCCCTAGCCAAGGAGACTGTATTGGTATGTTGTTTAGAGTTAGACTGCTGCTATTAAATGCCTGAGGTAGTCTGTAAACTAGCACGACGGGTGGTGCTCTTATAATTTATTGCACAATTCCTGTGGTGTTATGTATAACCCTTGCTAGAGTACTGGAAGAATCGTTTATTCTGCCATTGTCTATTTGCATCCATATCACCTGTTGGAAATTGGATGAGATAGAAATTCAAAACTTTGACAGTCAGGAGTTCAATGTTGGAGAGCCTGAAGATCTATCGGCTTGATCAATGACTGCACTCAGATCATTGCAGGGAAAAATCAGCCTCTGAATTCACAATGAACGCTCGTCTTCCAGCTTAGTTGGCTGTTGTGAAGAAATGATCGCTTGTTAAACAGCGTGCCAGTGATGAGATCCATAGAAAGGCTGGTAGCCTGAAGCTTTTGCCAAGACATGAGATTAAATCCTGTAATTGAAGCTTCTCCTTCTGCTCTAATGGCATTCCCCTCCCCCCCCCCTTATCCTCAAACTAAAGAATCTACATTCCAAAAGAGTTTTTAACCCTTTGATGGAGAAAAACACCTTTTGTATATAGGAGTGTTCTTGGCTCAACATCACATTAAGTCGACAGTTCCTTTTTTATTCAGCAAGTATCTCACCTTAACGACTGTCCAGCTAATACTTGACCTCCAAAATCTGCTGACCTTGCAAGAGGCTACTTTGTTTCCAGGATGTGCCGAGTATTATCTAAAGTTGATGAAACCCACAATTTTACTGGATGTGCCATCAGCACAGGGTGCTAGAGAAAGATATTCTCAACGTCGACTGAGAAGAGTCGTCACCAATGGAGGGCCTTACAAAGAGACTAGCAATCTTATCATAGAACTAATGAGATGTTTTTTGACCATGGTTGCCTTTCTTTTTTACCTTTTGTATTGGGGGCTCTTGCATTTTCAGGTGAACATGTTATCATCCAATGCACCATGACTCTTTTCTGTTAACGGTATTGAGTCTTAAAATAGAGCTCGCAAACACATGTTACTCAAAAATCTCTCTCGCAAACATATGTTACTCAAAATATCTCTCTTTGGTCGTTATTTTGCAGATACGAATGGATGACGTTCCAGCTTTAGTAGCTGAGTATAAGCATTTGCTACACCAACATTTTGACAATCAAAGTATAGAAGTCCAGTGATAAACAGATTTGATTGTATCACTGTTCCACTTGAGCAATAGATAGAGGTGGCGTGCTAAATATTGGAGATTGCTCTGAACCTTGTGACTGAAAGCTTCAAGAAAACTGATAAAGAGGTACTACTGACTGTAGGACTCCTTTTTATTGACAGTGATTCCTTCACCAGAATGTGTGACAGATTTTTAAGGCACTTGAACAAGGTTGATCATTTTCCTCCTTGAACAAGGTGAGCCCTTTGTATCATAGTTGCCAAAAATATGGAGTATTTTTATGAATATGCCGTTTAAACTTTTTTATGGAGTTGTTTGGGCCATGGTCTTGGTTGTGTCCACATTCTCTTTGAAAAAAACTCATTTTCTAAAAACTAATGGCCCATGTTTTTTGAACTCTTCTAGACCTAGAAAATAGAAAAGAGAAAAAACCACTTGCCTCTTGTTCTATGAACTTCATATCTGAAAATTTGAGAATGTGGCATGATGATGTGCTGTATTCATCCGTATGCAGATTCAAAATAGTTGTGTATGTTTGCATTTTGCGGTCTCATGTTGCAAATATTTTCATAGCTTGATAACTATGGTGTGTACATCATGTGAACTTAAAACTAACAACAGTTAAGTGCTTTGTACAGACTATATATATATGTGTGTAGTCACACACACATACACCAAATGTTCTCATGTTTTGATTCTAGATCCTTGACAGCTTGATGTTATATTCAATCTAGTTGTTATTCTATGTACATGGATGCTCAACAAGACTTATCCTAGATAAAACAACAGTTTGCTTTGGAAATGCTTTTCTGATATGCATTATATGTCAGATGCTTCTCCATGGATGAGACTTCCCATTGCAATATAAGTAAGTCATATAGTTAGCACATACACTTGATGTCAGCATTTGTTAGCATCAAGAAAGTCTTTTGTTATTGCTTTGATGATGCAGATGCTCATTTCAATGCACATGTGAAAGCATTTTGGTTTTTTGTTGGTGAGAACGATCATGACAAATGGCTTTGCATATAAACACTCTCAAGAATATACTATCAGGGTTTTCTATCGTTGGCACTACAACATTGTGCACACAAGTGTATGTGTCACATTTGTTTGGGTGTGCATGTCGTGACATGTATGTTCATGCACATGTATATACACACGTACGTAGATGGTGTGCACATGTGTTTGTTGGTTTTCCCAACTTGAAACCCGCCAAGATAGTTTCTATACCACATCTAAGTTGATTATAAATAACAAGTATTTCCACATGGCTAATAACCATATGTAGACATTTCATCTACTACAGTACCCACCTTTTCCACTACTGTATAAATTCATAAGCAGCAAGCTAGGGTAGTTGCTTTTTTTCTGAAGTGAACCTACTTAGTTCTATTTGACTTCTAGCCTTGCAATGCCATCATTTTCTTCACAGTTGGGGCTAATCAATAAGAAGCGTTCTACTTTGGATAGAGCCTTTGTGTAGAGCAACATTATTTTGGTTGACAAATAGTCTCTGTCGTTTTGTTTGATTGGGATGTGAAGTTTTGTGGTTGTGTGGCTTTGATGCTTTTGATAATAGAGGTAACTATTTGCTTGTTTAGATGCATGATATCAACTCACATTTCTCTTCTTGTTTCTAGTATATGAAAGCCTCCTGGTTTATCTTCTTGTTTGGGTCACAAATTCATTTGAGTGAGACTAGTAAGATGAACTTGAGTTGTAGATTTACTATGAAAAATTTTCACAATTGGAAATTACTCTAATAGACACATTTTGAACAAAACAATTTGTTGGAGGGTTTGCGAATATCGAGACCAGCATATTCTTAGTTAGATCGTAGATCTACAAGCAGTTAATAAGTGAGAGGGATTTGGCACCCTACGTGTGTAAGTCCAACCCGATGACCACATGACTATTATTAGTTGTTAATAAAAGGACTTCAGACCAAATGCGGAGATTAAATGTTGTAGGGCCTAATAGTCAATTTAGTGAATAAAAATAAGTTCTCCCAAAAATTCAATTCAAATAAGGAGGCATATAGGAATTGGCCAATAGGCTTTGAGGCCAAGTGCCCTAGAATTCACTATATAAAGTGGTGCTTTGTAGGTCGTTTTTATGTTCAATCAAGAAGGTGGAAATTCTTACCAATTTGCAATTGAATGTCCTTGATCTTCTTGCTCCATCTCTCATGTTTTCTTACGATCTTCTTGTTATTTGGATTTGCTAGTTGTTGGGCATGAATCTTGTTCTATTTTTATGAGAGAGAGAGAGAGAGAGAGAGAGAGAGAGAGAGAGAGAGAGAGAGAGAGAGAAAAGTAAGCTTGATCTTGGTGTTTAGGGTTAATGGATCGTAGTATTAGATGTTGAATCATAAGCATGTGTTTGAATTTGAATTATGTTATCGTTCTCATGGAAATGAACTTCCGCATGACATGTAAAGAATCCTCTTCATTTTTTGATGCTTTGCAAGTGCTTAGATCTAAGTTTGAAAGTGAATAGAAAACCCACTACAATTTGGTGCCGTTGTTGGAGAGTCACACCAATTTTTCATTTTCAGCATGTTTATGTTGCTTGGATGGATGTTAGCTTGCATTTAGGCACCGTAGTTTTTGTATAATAGTGTTAGAATTGCATTTCTAGGGTTATATGTGGAAGATTTTTGTGATTTTGTGTGAATTTCTTGCTTGTAATCACATGAGATTAATGAGTAAGACAGTACATCATTCTTAAGATCCATCTGGATTTCAAGAAATCAAAGAAACATAAAAAATCGCTCATTTTTTACAATTTGGAGACAAAAGGGGGCAAAATTTTCATAAAACACTAATAACTTTCGATTTCCTTACAACCAAACCTTTGTTGACTTGCAGACAAGACCGCCCTGATGCAGTGTAGCTACAGATTGAAGGGCAAAAGTTACTTTCCAACCATTTTCCAGAACCTTGAAAAAAACATCCAAAAATAGTGAAATTTTTTCTAAAAATCTAGAAGACAAACCAACCCTTGCCCAATCTATTGTAGTCTGATCTAACCTAGATCTCATAGCCAGGTCGGCAAAGGTTAATTCTAAAAATAGAAGGAACAGTGAATGTCTTTTAGTTTATGGTAACCTTTTGTTGGAAAGTTCAAACTTTTCTCTAAAAGTTTCAGATCTCGAAAAAGAACCTTCGCCAACTTCACTAATTATTTTTTATACTATTTTTGGTCATCAATGAGTCAGACAAGATTTAGTGAAGGTTTTTTGAGCATTTGATCATTTTTTGAAAAAAAAACCTACGAATTTTCAACAAAATATCAATCTCTCTAACGACCTTCACCCAACTTGTGTCAGTTTTTTAGTGGTTTTCAAATATAGTAATCATTTACAAGTGAGTATCTGGAGAAGACTTGGGAATTCACCCAACTGGAAATCTTTCTAAGAAAGAGCCAAGGTGTATGTCCATCTTGTTTTTGCATAATGTCCATCAATTCCTATGCCCTTTTTTTTTCTAGAGGTTGCCCATCCTCAATCATGGTGAATAGGGTCAAAAGGGTGATCACTCCCTTGGCCTATTCCTGATCTTTATAGACTCCACTGAGCCTTCATTATAGACTTAGTAATAAGCCTTCTTTATATACTCTTCTGAGCCTTCATTATAGACTTTATCAAAAAGCCTTCTTTATACTGTCTTTAAGCTTAGAAAGCTTCTTGTTTCGATTCTTGTTCTTCTGGCACTTTCTCGAGTACCTGCACATACCCTCAAAGAGAGGTCAGTCCTTAAGCCTAGAGGGCTTCTTATTCCTGCTCTGATTCATCAGGTACGTTCGTGCGTACCTGCACATCCCTTCAAAGAAAGGTCAGTGTTCATAATACCATTAAACATGGTTCATAGAAGATTCTTAGTTCTACGTGTATCAATGCCTGTTACTCAATTCATTGAAGTAATAAATTCATACAATATCCTAAATAAATATTGATTCAATGGTAGTTCTATATCATCAAAGTCTATCTGGGCTTTGAAGCTGGGATAGTCTTTCTTACTTAGGGGCAATTTGTCTCTACAAATTACATGGGTTCCCTAATGTACTTGACCAAAGAAGTATTTTGGTTATGAGAAAGGCTCATGATTTGGCCAAGGCATTCAATAAGGATGTACTCTTGGATTAGCGTAATTAGCTCGTCCATGAGAAGAACATAGTCGTTGCACAATGAAAATTTTTGATGTAGGCAAGGCCAAAACCAACAATAAATCGATATATTGGGAAATGGATTTGTTAGTTAACTTTTTTACCAATTAAAAGAGAATTAAAACTATGGCGGGGTCATATTTGACTAGCCTCTGAACTTGTGGAAAGTTTACTAGACAATTCATTCTTCATCATAAAGAATGGTAAGATAGTCCCCGATTTTATGGTTGAATGTTTTATTATTACACATTTTGATTCTATATGGAATGTGATATGCTTTTAATCTTATTTTACACTAACTGATGTCACTTTGTTTACTCATAATGTGATGCTAAAATTTTCAAGTGTTTATGGTAATGTGAAAAAAAAATACCAATTTATGCAAAACTTGGCCTGCAAATTAGGGTGGATCTCCATAAATTCTAGAGGATTGCATGTGTCAATTTTGCACCTCAAGAATGAATGCATCATGATTTCCAAGGGGGGCTTGAACCTTGGACCAAAGAAACACTGGATGCCAAGCTAACCAACCGAACCAACACCAGTGAATCCCTCAAGAAAGAATGCATCTTGGTTTTCTAGTTGGGTTCGAACTTGAAACCAGAGAGACTTTGGATACCAAACTAAAAACTGAGCCTAACCAATGCCCCCCCTGGGAGGATAAATTTCTCAAATTTCTCCGATTGTGTCCATGCATGCAATGAGTGCACCCCGAGGTAAGAGGTAGGGGCAAGAAACTAGTGTATCAATTATCTCAGTGAACTATCCGATTCTGTCCATGCACTCAATGAGTGCACACCGAGGTAAGAGGTAGGGGCAAGAATTTATGAAGGTGAGAATTTTCATTCTTGAGGTGCTAGAGCAAGCAAAGGGCCTTAGTGGGTGGTGATGCACCACTTATCCAAATGAGTGGAGGGGCGAGGGGGTAAAGGCTTCGTGGTTGCTAGTAGTTGTAGTTATCATGTGAACAGTGTCGCAGTGGCCGTTGTTGCAGTCAAGCTCGAACAAATGAACGTGAAAACACGAAAAGAGAAGAGAAAAGAGGAGGAGAGGAGAAGAGAAGGGAGAGCGCCACGGCTATGGCGTCGGCCAGAGGCAATGCCCTCTCCTGAGCAGATGCAATAGCTCTTAGAGCGTGGATAATTCTCCTGAGAAGCCTCTGTAAGCACAGAAATGTCGCAAACGCAATAGATGAATGATTGTTCGCTGGTTAGAGCTGTAAGGGATAGATAGATCGTAGATTGAAGCTTGAAAAGAGATCCAGAAAGATCAGACAGCTCAATTTTGGTATAAGGCTGGAAGATGGGGGACGTTGCCAAGGATCTCACGGCTGGCACTTTGGCAGGGGGAGCGCAGCTGCTTGTTGGGCATCCCTTTGATACGATCAAGGTGAAGCTGCAGAGCCAGCCGGTGCCTCCGCCTGGGCAGCCTCCTGTGTATGCAGGAGCGATAGATGCAGTCAAGAAAACGCTGGCTGCAGAGGGTGTGCGGGGGTTGTACAAGGGCATGGGGGCGCCTCTGGCCACTGTTGCAGTGTTCAATGCTGTGCTCTTCACTGCTCGTGGGCAGATGGAAGCATTGCTGCGGGAGCGGCCGGGAAGCAGCCTCTCCGCAGGGCAGCAGATGGTTGCAGGAGCCGGGGCAGGAGTGGCGGTGTCCTTTGTAGCGTGTCCCACAGAGCTGGTGAAGTGCAGGTTGCAGGCACAGAGTGCACTGGCCGCAGCGGCGGAGGGGGCTCCAGTCCTAGCAACGGCAGGAGCATCTGCTGCCACCACTACCACTGTTGTTCCGATCAAGTATAACGGCCCCATTGATGTTGCAAGGCATGTTCTTAGATCTGAAGGTGGAGTGTTGGGATTGTTCAAGGGACTTACCCCAACATTTCTGAGGGAGGTGCCAGGAAATGCAGCTATGTTTGGGGCATATGAAGCTACAAAGCAGGCGATAGCAGGGGGGCGAGACACATCTCAGCTGGGCAGGGGATCTCTTCTCACTGCAGGGGGGATCGCAGGTGCAGTTTTCTGGGTCACAGTCTACCCGACAGATGTGATCAAGAGCGTCATTCAGGTGGACAATCACAGCAATCCCAAATATAGTGGCACAATTGATGCATTCCGCCAGGTTTATTCAGCAGAAGGTGTAAAGGGGCTCTACCGAGGATTCGGCCCTGCCATGGCTCGTAGCGTCCCAGCCAATGCCGCCTGCTTTCTGGCATACGAGATTATTAGATCCAGCTTAGGGTGAGGTCATGAATGCAGATCAATCAGCAGCAGAATACCATCATTGCTTCAGGACATCGCTGGAAGGATTCAGCCTTCCCCTACAGAAAATACGTCCGTTACCCTAAAGAATACATAGGGATTGACCATTATCTGCTCTTTTTTCTGTAGCATAGAATCAGAAACATCCATTATTTACATGTATTGCGATTTTATAAGACTTTGTACTTAGATGACGACAACAAACAACAGCCATTAAAAAACTTAACTGTTATTGAATCATTAGTAAAACTAATAAAGAGGTTGAAAGTTCCATTGGATGAGATTATCCTTTATCTGAATATCTGTTTTGCAGGGTGCTTAACTTTGGACGTCATGCTTGTTAGGAAAATCTTATTATCTCCAGTTAGCTCCACTCCAACAAAGCTACTTGTAACCCACATTGAGTGATTGTATCTACCTCAATTTACTCAGCACAGTAGAACTTTATTCTTATCACATCTGGTGTGAATGCTCTCAAGATTCTCATTGGCCACCATCTACGTATATTAATCCAAAAAAAGGTTCCATGTTTTAAATGGGTAGTTTATGTGCTGTCCAGTTTTGTGTTTCTCTCTTGGTTCCTGTTCAACTAAGGTAGAGTTTTATAAAAATTTAGGCCTATCTTGCTCACTTCATTTATCATGTCTTGCATTCTTTTTTCACCACTCTCATAAAGTTCCAAAAAAGTTTCATGGTATAGATTATAATGACATTTGGCAATGGACCTTGGCTTATTTTGGATGTTAGGATGTTCAAAAAACCATCCAACACTGCAGATGTGATTATTATGGACCTGCCCTTCACCTTTGGACATGGAGAAGTGTAGAAACTTTCCAGATTGGTGTCCATTTGGATTTGTTAAAGCTAATGTGCATGTGCTAAAGTTTCGTATACATGATCATCAATGTTGGAAACCCTGAACCATCGACTTGAAGATAGCAAGGAAAGTAGAAACTTTACGGAGTCAAATATCAATGCAAGAATCTGCTACTGAATGCAAGAATTTATAGATGACCTCCTTGTCCTGCATTCGTAGAGGCAAGTTAGGAGCCTTGCATTGAAATTTCATGACGGAGGAGTAATAGATTCACATGTTAGTTGAATAAGGTGTAACTAATAACAACTTACAAGCAACAAATATGTAAAAGGCTGCATGAATTTGAGAAAACAGAATTATAAATCACTTGAATGGGCTCTCTAGCTTCCCTTGGGTTCTTTAGAGCGAGGCTCCAATTTCTGTCACATGCAGTTGTGGTGGAGTTCCATGAGAGGACTCACTATGCAACAGATTACAAATAGGGAATACATCCTTTGAACTTCTACTACTAAGAGAGATTAATTGCAGCATTCTAATTTCTAGCCCTTTGCTATGCCACAAGCCTCCCAAAGGTGAGCTTGTGCTTTTTTAAAAGCAGAAGCTCATTCTTCAGTAATTGTTGCATATCAGCATTTGGAATAAGCTGCAAATATATGTGAACTCACCATCATCTAGTTTAGGGTCATGAAATTGCACCTTAGTCCTCCACAATGAATGCAATAGGTTTGCACCAACATGCAAAGGCCTACAGACACAACCATCTACTTTTTGCCATTTGGCCTTTATTTGCTCAGGTATCCACATTCCGAATGAAGGTTTAAATTTCTTACAATAGCTGACAACGAAATTCAAGAATCAACGATGAGAATTCCCTACTCAATTGTCAGAAGTGTATAACCCTTTGAAGGGTTACCTTTCAAGATCCAACACTATAGCTGGTTGCTTTTCTAACATGCCCATAAACTCATGGAGAAGGCCCATGGTGAATCCCTCTGAGAGATGAGTGAGGCATAGTACAATGTGTATTGCTTGCATCTCTACAATGGTAAACATGGCATTGTCTTGAAATGATGACAACAACACAATTGAGTCAAAGAACTTGGATTGAATCTCTTGCCTTGCATATCGTCCCACACTGCTAGGCCCCGCAACCATAATGGCCTCCACAACAGCCTTGCATGATGTGTTGAACATATACTCCCTTGGCACAACAATGTGGTGTAGATGTGGTAATGGCTCTCCAAAACCTTGTGCTCAGGCAAAAAGACAACAATATGTTAATAATGTGGTGCTTGTTGCCATCATTCTTGTCATTTAGAACAATTGTGACACAATTTTTATTACTGTGCAACTTTACATAATTGAGTGAGTTGCTTTTGTGATGGAAGTGTAAAAATTGGCTGTCCTTTTTCCAAAACAACAATAGCTTCATTGTCGATACAAAGACAATTTCTTTGACTCTTCTATATTGTATGAAGCTCTTGAAAATTCTCTTGCATCTCTTCCATTGCCTTGGCCATGGTTCCAACATAACAAGACAAATCAATCACACAACCTATAGCCATGCGAATATATGTTGGAGTCACATAATTGGAATGCTCATCATGAGCCCAACTTAAAATCATCAATGAAGGTAACAAAACAAGTTGCACCACCAATACTTTTTGAGGAAGAAAAATGAACATCCGAGTGTATTAATTGCAATGGATGAGTAGTCTTGATAGAAGACCTTTGATATGGCTTTCTATGTGATTTTGCAATAGCACAAGCCTCACATGGCTTGATATCTTTGGAAAGTGATCTTGGTAGGCCAATAACCTTATCATTCTTGATCATAGAAAGCATAGATTTGAAATTGGGATGTCCCAATCTCCTATGCCACAACTCCTCCTTAGAAATAAGAGCAATTTCACAAAAATTTGCATTCTCAAAAGGATTTAGCTTGAAGATGCCACCATATCTAGATCCATGAGCTAGGACCTCATCATCTTTCTTTATAATGCAAGCATTGACATTGAATTTCACATCACAACCACAATCAAGTAGTTTTTCAACACTTATCAAGTCCTTAGTAAGCTTTGGAACAAAAAGAACATTTGAAAGTGGTAGAACTTTAGAAGAAGCAAGTTTCAAAGGAATATTGCCAATTCCTTCAATAGAGCACTCATGATCATTTGCTGTATAAATAGATCTTTTAGATCCTTCATAAGGTACAAGTAAATCAAAAGATTTCTTAGAGCAACACAAATGTGATGAAGCACCACTGTTGATGTACCATGCTCCATCCTTCTTGAAAGGTGTTAAAGAAAAACTTGAGATTATGAGATCCCTCACCATCACTTGCTATATAGTCTTCTTCTTTCTCATAAGAGAGATTTGCTTGTTTGAGTTGATTTTTCTTTTTGAAGCAATTAGAGGCATAGTGCCCCTTCTTGCCACAAAAGAAACACTTTACTTTCTTCTTCTTGGTCTTCAAAGTAGAAGGATGAGTTGTGTCATCTTCTTCTCCATCTCGATCTTTGTCCTTTGCTTTGTCTTTGTTGAAGGCTTAAGAATAATGATTCTTGCTCCTCCCTTTATGCTTGTCCTTGACAAAGAGAGCTTTGTCACTTCCAATATGCTTGAGTTTGTTCATCCTTGAAAGTTTGTAACTTTGCCTTGCTTCTTCAGATATAAGAACTCCTCGAAGAGTCATTAAATTGGGCAACTCTTCCTTATGGAAAAGGATTGAACAAGATTATCATAGTCTTGTCATTAAGAATGACTTGTACTAGCTCATCTTGGTTGATTGTGACACCAACACAAGCAAGCTCTCTATGAAGATAGATAAGTCTGAAAAACTTTATCCTAACCTCTTTGATCCAAACACTTTACTAGAAAAGGTAGAGAAAAGTAATTAACAACTTCCTTGCTTGAATAACACTCGAAATTCCTTACATAGACTATAATAATAGCATGCAAAGCTTAATTTAGCTCTGATACCATGTTGAAATCTAGAAGTTTCACACGTGTGGAATGCCAATTTCAATTGTGAATGATCTTTATTAAGCTTTGTGTTTAGCACATAACCTGATTCTAGATTGAGTATCAAGATCTAGTTCAAGAATTTATGACTAAACCACAATCTAGCATGCTAGTAATAAAAAATAGTTACTTTCATAAAGAATGATGAAAGTACGAAGAAATTAATGCATTAGCATAGCCTCCTCCACGAGTTAGAGAGAGAGAGAGAGTGCAAAATTCAAGCATACAAGGTTAAAGATCCAAATTGATAAGAAGTAGCTTCAATGCTTGGTTCATCATAAAAAATTGTGAGAGAACCCTCATACATTTATGGTGGATGGAATAGCTCGAGGTAGAGCTAGCATTCATTTACTTTGTTCCACATCTAAAAGTGCAAACTAACAAACTAGTGACATATGTCACTTTACATGCATATCTATCTACCTATTTTTACCATGTGGCAGTTTCTAAACTAGAATTGTCCAAATCACTATGCATGTGTCCATTAAACTTTGTGCATGCTTTGCATGTCACTTTGGAACACTTACAACCTTTGCATGTGATATGACTCATGTTTCTTCAAGCCTATAATTGACATTTCTATGCCAAACTTCTATATGCATGTTGTACTTGACCAACTAGATCTCATATAACCATGTAGAGGTGATGTTATTAAAGAGGAGGAACTTCTCTATATCCTCCTAAATAGATTTGGAAAAGGCTATGAGGCTTTGGTGCACAACTCTGCCCTTAAAAAAAAATTACCCTCCTTACGAGACTTGCAGGTGTTAATGGTGGATGTGCGTAGAATGGCTAACATGAAAATTAGGAGAGGAAAATCTCCCAAAATACATTGCAAAGGAGTACTACAAAAAGAAGATGATGCGAATTTGATAACTGAATGTTCGCTGTGTAGGAGAAATCGAGCAATCGCCATTCACTGATGTGAGGCTCAGATGGAGTCGATCTATGTAGTTGGAGCTACTGCTTCATATTGCGATCTATCCTTCTCCAAACTATAGATTGACATTGCAGATCTGATGTAAAAGCTTTATAAGCAGTAGATAATGTTAATCAACCAAGATTGAGAAACACCGGAAGTATAATCTATTGATAGCAAGCACCATAAGCAAGTCTGGCAGATAACTGCAACTCATCTATTATCAAAATTGAGCTTACAACAATATTTTTGTGTGTGCGCTGTTTGTTTCCCAGATCAACGTGTGGAGGTAAGAGAGATATTCTCCCTTACCGGGAACTAGCTACTGCTAACACTAAGTCATTGGTTTGATAATATGTGTCTGCTACTGCATTCATCGACCTCTATCTCTGAACGATTTTCTTCTCACGATGATCCAATACATATATCATGCTTGGTCTGATTACAAAAATTGATTAGCTAAGCATTACAAGATGGTTTAAGCTAAAAACATTAGCTAACTATGTCTTGCCACTTTGCTTAACTACATGGGCTTAACGACTGAGTCGTGACATTCAAATTGTCACGCTCATTGAGCTGAGGTCCTAATTGTTCGTCCCTGCTCGATAATGTGTCTTGAGTTTCTATTTGCATTCAGGCTCTCGTTGGTGCCCGATCTATCATTGTTGACTGTCATGGCTTGGTAAGACGATTTGTCGTCCTTATCCAATATGTCGTCGATGTCAGTCACTTTGGTCATGTGGTGCACTTCGGCTGAGTCGCAAAAAGTTCGAGGAATGCGAAGGTCTTTACAAAACTGATACTAAGTTAAAATAGGTTAATTGTCAGATTTTTCGGGAATATGCAAAAAGTGCCAATTGTGTGACAAAACAGTTCAAAAATGCAGATTGTGCAAAATCTAGCTCAAAATAACAGCAGTCTAATAGCAAGGAAAAATGCTAAAGCTTTAAAATAGAAACTTAAGGTTTCTTTAGCTCCCTCTTAAAGCGGGTATTTTTCTGAGTCCCAAGCTCTCGTCCTTTGTCTCTCAAACATAGTCTTGTCCAAGGGTTTTTTGTAGCCAGGGTGTGCCAAGAAGGAATTTGTTTTCAGATTCTCTTCATGATTACACATTCATTTCTTTAAAATCTGTTAAGCTTCTGCTTCTTCTTTTTATCTGGTTTACTTCAACAAAGGGTAACCAATCCTATTATAATTTCAAGTTCGGATGTTAAGTTCAATAACTTGAAGTCATTGAAGACTTGGCCATCTTTAAGGACTTTCACGAAATTAGCACTCAGAACAAGTCTGCAGAAATACATTACTTTCGCGACAGTCTGCAAAAATACTCTAAGTGTCACGATAGTCTACAGAAATGAACTATGTTTTTAACAGTTTCAAAGTTCAACCATTTTAGGGCACCTACTTTTTCGCAAAAAAGCGAAGAGAGAGAAAAATCCCGAAGGGCATCTACTTTCAAGAGTTGAACTGTTTTAGAGCACCTTCGCCTTTTTCGCAAAATCTTGAAGAGAGAAAAATGTCGAAGGTCGTCTACTTTGAACGAGGAATGTTCCTAGCCACTTCCCAAATTTGCGAAGTGAGAGAAAGCCACTTCCCTTATAAAGCGAAGTGAGAAAATTTGCAACGCCCTCGTCCACATCAACATTTCCTATGGGTTGACAGTGCACACCATGTATAGTTGTCACAGAAGCCATATGCTTCCAAGTACAACAACTTATCTAATTAGGTGACAATCATTATTGTAATTAATACACCGATGAAATCTATAAATAGATCATCCATGCACAGATTGTTGGTTGCTCCATTCATGAGACGCATTATTTGAACCTCCCAATTACGCCGTCAATTTTTGGTTGTAATTGCTATTTGTATTGTGCTTTAGTGTAATATAGCAGCAACACGTTTTTTATCTGTGTATAACGTAGATGAATTCTTGTTGTGATTGAATGAGCTTTCATTGCTGTTTGATCGCGCTTGTATACTCACTCTGATTAGAACACGAATGTCTACGACTCCTCAGTTTTTGATCAGACGATAACTGACTTTGACGCCTGAGGAATTCACGATATCATACTACTCTTCCATTTATTTCAGAACTATACTTCACATTGAATCTGATTTCAGTAGTACCACACACAAACCATCTCTAATCTCTTCGGTGGACTGTACTCTTGTTTTAGCATATGAATTAATTTTTAAGATCATGTTGGACAATCAGAACGCATAAAGTTGTGATTATCTTTTAGCATGAGCTGTCTATTAGACTGTTTTTGCACCTAGTAGTCGATTAGAACGGGAGAGCTGTTCCACATTATTCCTGCTCTCTTCTCCATTCTCGTTCTTCCTATCTCCCTTGCCCTATCGTATTGGTATCAGAGCGTAGCTCAAATAAACCGAGAGATTAAGTTTATTCTATTTGTATACTGTTATCATGTCTCATATAGGTAGCTCTTCATCTTCATCACTCAGTAAAGCTAGAGTCATTGACAAGTTCAATGGTTCTAACTTCTACATCTGGAAGTTAAAACTTAGAATGATGTTGATAGATAGAGATCTTTGGGATGTGGTAGAAGGTGCAGACTTGAAACCAGAAGCTGGAGGATCAAAGATCAGAAGGCCTTATCATGTATCACACTCAATCTGGTCGACTCCCAAATATCTCACGTTACCAACTGCAAAACCTCTAAGGAAGCACTGGACTTGTTATCAAGTCTCTATGAGACTCACGATGTAACCACGAGATTACATCTTAGAAGAAAGTTCTTTACTCTTAGCACGTCTGATTCTACTGCCATCAGTTCTCACATCAATAGCTTCAAGTCCCTGTTAGATCAGTCATCAGCTGTAGGATGTTCTATTCAAGATGATGATGCTGTTATGACCTTGCTTTCTTCTCTTCCAAAGTCATATGAACACTTTGTGGTGATGATCTCCACACAACCCGACCTCACTCTTCAAAAGATGATCGGTCATCTTCTTCAAGAAGAAATGCGGAGAAAGACTAGCAGCCTATCCATCAAAGACAAATCCATGGCTCTATACACCAAGAAGAAAGACCATTCCAAGGGCAAGAATCAAGTGCAACAACAATACCAGAAGCCTCACACTCAAGGTGAGCATGGTGGATCGCACAAGAAGCTTTTCTGCAGATATTGCAAAAGAGCTAATCACGACATCAAGGAGTGTCGCATCAGGATCTACAACGGGACAAAGAAGCAACAACAACAGCAACAACCAGACTCCTCCAACACGACGGAATTCAAGGAGTCAAATACACATTTGTTAATGGCTTACAACAACAACAACGAAGATTGTGATAGCTGGTACCTGGACAACAGTGCTACCCAACACATGACCTCTCGCAAGGAATGGTTTACGTAGTACACAACTTACAGTATCGTGGAAGACAAAGGAGCAGTGAAGATTAGTTTCAACAACGATCTGTCCATTTGTGTTCCTAACGTCCTTCATGTTTTTCAATTGTCAAAGAACCTGTTATCAGTCTCTAAGATAACTGATGAGGGCTACATTGTTACTTTCTCATCTGAGCAGTGTACAATACTCGAGGAAAATACTACTCTGACTACATGCACTAGAGTCAGAAATCTTTACGTACTCTCTAATTCAATTGTATTAGCTAGTATCTCTAATGAAAATGTAAACTACAATGCTATTCTGTGGCATAGTTGACTTGGACACGTGAATACAAGATCACTTTCTTATATGCGTTGTAATAATTTAGTTGATGGACTGAATTTCCCTTCTTCATTAGATATGAAATCTTTCTTTTGTGAATCATGCATCTATGGGAAGCACTCTAGAAGCAAGTTTCCGAAATCACATTCCATCAAAACAAAGCATGTATTAGATCTTGTACATAGCGATCTTTGTGGTCCAATGCCAACTCCATCCTTAGGAGATGCAGTCTATTTTATCACTTTCATAGATGATTATGCTAGATGGTCTACAGTCATGTTCATCAAGCACAAATCTGAAGCCTTTGAATGCTTCAAGAGATTCAAGGCCATGGTCGATACACAAACATCTAGAAAAGTGAAGGCACTCTGAACTGATGGTGGTGGTGAATACATCTCCAACAAGATGTCCGACTACCTGGCTGAACATGGCATCAAAAGACAGTTCACTACTTCCTATTCACCTCAACAGAACGAGATTGCAGAAAGGAAGAATCGAACTCTTCTCAACTCAACCCAATCCATGATACATCAAGCACACCTACCTGCAAAGTTTTGGGCAGAAGCTACTACCACAGCCTGTTACGTGCAGAACAAATCCAGCACCAAAGGCGTTGACAATAAGACTCCTCATGAAGTTTGGCATGAGCACAAGCCTAGTGTCAGCCATTTAAAGATCTTTGGTTGTATATGTTTTGTTCACATTCCTAAACAGCTTAGAAAGAAGCTGGATCATAGGACAAATAAATGTATTTTCATTGGCTATCCTGATGAACATAAAGCTTATAAAGTTTATGATCCATCCACCAATGTAGTGTTTGTCTCTAGAGATGTAATATTTCAAGAACATACATACTATGATTTCAAACAACCATCGATAAACAGTGCTATGTCATTTCATCCTATTTTACGTAGCATGGATTCTTCTAACGTTGATGTTCCTTCTACAAAACCTGCAGCTACAGCTACAGAAGCCGAGCAGCCGACAGTTCCTATCATCAGACCAGACCAAGCTAGCTCGAATAGATCTGGAGAAATTCAAGAAGAAACATCATCGCATCCTGGTCAACTAAACGTCCGCAGATCCTCACGGACTCAGACAGTTCCTGAGAGGTATGCATCTCAATCATTCCGGACTTCATCAGAGGAACCAGAGAGCCTAGCCAAAGCAATTAGCTCCAAGGATGCTGTGAAGTGGCAAGAAGCTATGGAAAGCGAGTACAACTCACTTTTGATGAATCAGACCTGGACACTGGTCGACTTCCCCACTCACAAGAGAGTTAGCGACAACAAGTGGATCTTCAAGAAGAAGATCAACTTTGATGGTTCCATTGCCAAATGGAAAGCACGACTGGTGGCTAAAAGATTCACTCAAGTCCAAGGAGTGGATTATCAAAAAAATTTCAGTCCTATCATCAAGATGCAGTCAACCAGGACTCTGATTGCGTCAACAGCCGCAGAAGATCTCAAAATGCACCAAATGGATGTCAAGACAACATTCCTCAACAACAATGTCGAAGAGGAGCTGTACACCTTCCAACCAGAAGGTTCGATAGAATCAACTCTTATCTTATTCAATTGAGATTTGCAAACAATTCAGCTGACTATAATGTCTATTCAAAACATATAGGCACCAATTCAGTTCACATAGCTCTTTACGTAGATGATGCATTTATTCTATCTAATGACACTTTTGTACTGCACACTACTAAGAGTGATCTGTCAAAGGAATTTGACATGACTGATTTAGGAGCTGTTCATTCTTTGTATCTTAGAATCCTCTTAGCCTTTTTCCAATGGATACTCAATGGTTTTTGCATGGATTGGCTCAATCCACATACACTAAAGCTAAGATTTGGTCTAGCTATAGTGATCCACATTAAGGAGCCTATAAGTTGCCTAAACAAAGTGATGTCCATGAAGGATCTTTCATCATCTTCATTTGGCACTTTTACATCTTGCTCCATTGGTGTGTCAACACTTTTGCACTCTTCCATCTTAAACTTCTTCAAAAGACTTTGATCATAGTTTACTTGACTTATAAAGATAAAATCAGATCCTCTAAGTACCTCTATGCCTAAGATGAAGTGAAGAGACCCTAGATCTACCATCTTGGACACTAAGGATAGATCTATCTTGATTTTTTCAATACCATCAACACTATTTCCACTAATGATGATGCCATCTACATAAATGAGTAAAAGTACAATACCAACATCATCAAACGTAATGTAAAGAGTGGGATCATATTCACTTTTAACAAAAGAAAGTGAAATAAGATAGCAATGTAATCTTGAATTCCAAGATCTCAAGGCTTGCTTCAAGCCATAGATGCTTCTTTGGAGATGACATACTTTGTTCTCCATTCCATGCTTGATGAACTTTTGTGGCTGCTCCATATAGAACTACAAAACTCTATCAACTTATTGGAGATATATCTCCTCCACTTCTTAATACCTTGATCTTGGTACTGAAAGTTGATTCTATAAAAGAGGAGTGTTAGATCTTGTAGATCTTGTGTATAGTAGCTTATGAGCCTTTGAGAGGCTACAAGCCCAACCTTTTGTGCCATAGTGCCACACTTGAGATCTCCACCTTTGCCATATTCACACTCTCCATTGCAACATTAGCATCTAATTTAAACAATCTACCTTGTTTAAATCCTTTTGCTATGCATTCTTAAGGATGGAACAAACTCCATGCTTAAATTGTACATCTAGCTCATTATGCATTAATTGGCCAACACTTAACAAATTCTTGGTTAACTTAGGTACGAAAAGGACATTCTCAAGATTCATCCTTCTGGATGATCCTATGTACAATGGAATAGTTCCAATACCACTTATTCTACATTCTTGGTTCCTAGTTGTAAAAATAGATTTTTTTTATATCATTATAAGAGAGTAAAGTGGAGAAATAGTCCTTTTGGAAAGTCATGTGGGAGCTAGCCCCACTATCAATCCACCAAGAATCACTTGTGTTGCTCTTGGATGATGGTGATGTGTTGGATACCATCAAGGATGATTATTTTTCATCCTCCTCCTCTTGATGTGCAATATTGCTTTGTTTGTTCTCTTGTGCCTTCTTCTTCTTGAGACATTCTGATGCAGAATGCCCTTTCTTGCCATAGAAAAAACATTTGAACTTTGATTTATCCTTCATGCCTTTTGAGCTTGATGCTTCATCCTCTTCTTTGGCCTCCTTTGGATGTTTCTTCTTAGCTCCATTGGTCTTCTTTTTGCCCTTGAATGTAAAAAAAAAAAAAATCCCAAGCCTCTTTAGCACTATTACAAGAAGTTACTTCTCTCAAAAGGTCATTACTAACATTCATCTTAATACAATGAAGGACGAACGTACATTGAGCAGTGCTCATAATCGTGTCTCAAGCATATACTACCGCTGTTCTACATCATTCATTTGATCATCTACGGAGGCCACAAGAAGCACAAGTCATCAACGAGCAACATCCCATAGGCCTATGCAAACTGAAGGAATCTCATGTCAATAAGAGATCGAAGCTATGAGTGCACAACCTCAATGACAAAGCTATTTTGAAAGGCGAGCAATGATGATTTTGTGGAGAATTGTATAAAGAGCATTGGTTATATTATGGACAGATATGGAAATCCACATAAGACCCATCTCATTTCTTTTTTCCATCCAATCATTCCCTCATGTTCCACCATATAATACATCTTGCAGCTTCATCTCACTTCTCCCATCCTTGTCTCAAGTCTTCATTCCTCCCCGCTGGATCAATCTGCACAGCTCTAGTTTATCAACTACAGTACTTTGTGAAGCAGACAAATCTACGACACTTGCAGCATACCATTGATAAAGTTCGCGGCGCTTGAAGCAACAAACTCATGGATGTAAGAGGTTCTCAACAATGATAATGAGCCATGTCTTAAATCCAAAAAAAAAAAAAACCGAGGCCATACATGCCTCTATACATTCACAACCGCTTGAAGAGCTCTCGAAATCTGTGAAGAATTCAAACAACTGCAAAAAAAAATGTCAAACAAGAAACCACAAAAGTGCTTTTTCAAGACAATAATGAGCAAAGGAATTTTGATCCATCCAGCAACATCCATCTATCCACTTTCGCCACTTCCGAGATTACAACACCCCTTATCACACCCACTCCATTTTAATCTCACTGTCGTTCAGTAACCCCTTGTGTGGCATTCACATCATGTCTAAAATATACTAAGCTCATGTACATCATCCGCTGAATCATTTGCGTGAGCACTTGGAAATACAAATATGGTCCACATCAGCTCTTCTAGAGATGCCCATAATTCTTCAAAGCTTCATCTCCTATGGAACAACACTTTACAAAAAAGTTCCACATCTACAAGCTGCACCGACTTTGAGTCCTCCAGCACCATAAGGAGTGGGGTCTTAACATTGCACTTGGCGTTGGATCGGCAAGTTCTTAACGGAGGGGATAATGTAGGTTGATATTCCAAGGAATATTCTAGCCATCCTGCAGAACATCTTTAGAAATACAAGCAGGATAGGATTTAAATGTAGAACTTGCCCATCAAGTTTAGGCTTTTACGTTATCCATATTTAGTTCTAATTTTAAACTGTCATGGGCATTGCACATAGATATGTGATTTCAAATTATGTAAAAGTTAGTCACAAAGGCCTATTGGGGGGGTTTGTCCCATGGCACCAATGTGATTCAGAGTTAATTTAGTCCCATAATGCCTTTTTGTAAGTGACCACCACTCCAAGTATATTTAGGAGTGGAAGAGTCCATTTTCGACAAGAACCTCATTTGCAATACAAGCCTATCTTTCTCTCTGAGTGTTCTCCCTTGTGTGGTTTCATGTACTATGTTACTTCACATTGTATTGTATATTATTCATCTGGCAATAAGTTCAGTTAATCTAGGCCCTCCATTCTCTAGTAGGGTAAGCCTTAGAGGATGAGATTTAGTTTAGAGTTTTATCTTT
Source organism: Diphasiastrum complanatum (assembly GCA_029204225.1). NCBI lineage: Eukaryota > Viridiplantae > Streptophyta > Lycopodiopsida > Lycopodiales > Lycopodiaceae > Diphasiastrum > Diphasiastrum complanatum. The sequence continues at coordinate 33,219,336 of CM055105.1, read as the reverse complement.
TAGGTTAAACCGTCATTTGTCAGAAACTAAGTAGAGAACAAGAGATCTTCTGTCAAAGCAATTTTTACATCTCTAATTCCATCTAGATCATTACCACTCAAGATAATGTCATCTACATACAAAGAAAGAATAATGATCTTGCCATCATGAAATCTTAAGTACAATGATGGATCATAAACACTCATTACAAAATTGATGAAAATGAGAAAAGAGTTTAGCCTAGAGTACTGTTGCGCCGGCGCCTCAAAGGGCGCTGGGACTTGAGCGGTTTCCCCAACACGCGCTTAAGTCTAACATTCATCCATCATGCACTTACGTAAAAGCCAACTCAGAATCGTAACAAGCTTAACCATTCAGACTTAAGAAAACTGGAATCCCAACCAACCCGAAAGCCAACTCAGAATCCGTCCCCAAAAGGTAACCAAAGGCAAAGACAAGCCACACATGAAACCCAAGGCATAGTGGTCGCCAAACTGACCAATTGGCATAGCGGCAAGCCCCATGTCGATGACAGGGACCCTTAGGCGCCAGCGACGCAAAAAGGTTGTAGTAAGGGTCCTTCCACTTGGACCAGTCCCGGAGGCGAAACCGAAATGGTAATCATCCCCAAGGATCAACTTTATTAGATTTGGAAGAGGTTACATTCATACATAGACTGACCGGTCTCGGGGCCACCAACACGTGCTGGGCATTGTGCCTGGCTCGTGCTGGTAGAGGGAGCTGAGACCTGGCGACTGGATTCCTGGCGCTGGTTGAGCTGCCCAAGTTTCTGTCTGCCGGACTCCCCCTATAGTTCTGCTGTGATTCGGCGCACCCCCTCTGGTTTGAAACATAGTGCTTTCTGGTAAAGCACGCTTTTTAGGACTTAGTTTTTATTTTGCTGATTAAGCCTGGCAAGCCTGGCAGAATCAGTCTGGCTCCCGGACATGGGTCCCGGGAGCCGTCCCGGCGGCCGAATCAACCTGCTTTCCTGACTAGGCCATGACTCGAGCTCCAGAGCTAGCTCATGACTTTGTGACTACTTGACTGGCTCACCACAGGTCGGAGGCTCAGTCCTTGACATTCTAACTTGCTCTGGGACCTTAGGGAGTGTCACCCCTTTGAGTCTTACAGGGCACGCTGGGTGCACCCAAGTCAGCTTTACAACATCCTCCCCTCGTTTGAGAAAGCTGATGTCCTCATCAGGGCCAAACTAGAACCTAAGACTCATGGCACGGGCTTAATTCACCGGCCAGACTTTAGTCACATATACAAGGGCACGGGCTTGATTCACCGGCCAAAGAAAACCAACTGTAAAGCAGAGTAATGATATTGTGTTTTACACCCAGCACAGGAAAAGTGTGGATCTAGTTCACTTACGTAAAACCTGTGTGAAGCTGCTGCACTTAGACATCAAACTGAAGCTCACTCCTCAATGAGAAATGCGGCTTACTTTATTAGCATGAAAGAAAAAGGTACTCACGGCTCCCTTAAGCCTCAGATATGTCGTTGTGGTCGCACATCTGGATGAGTCCCCTAGGACTCTAGATATTTCGTTTGGTCGTCCAGGTTGAGCTCCTTGAGCTCTGCATCGGCACTTAGATTCACCTTTGACGTAGAAACTGCAGGCAATGTTGGCTCCATTTGACCTCGCGTCAACTGGTTTGTCACTGTTGGATGTCTTTCATTAAAAAGATGAGTTTTCGCTTGGTCACACAAGGTGAGCTCCTTGAGCTCTGCATCGGCACTTGAATTCACCTTTGATGTAGAGACTGTAGGCAATTTTGGCTCCATTTGTTCCCGTGCCAGCTGGTCTGTCACTGTTGGTTGTCCTTCGTTAAATAGGTGAATGAGATTGGGAGGAATGGTTGGCTCAGGTTCATTTGTGTCGTTCTTTTCTAGTTGGTCCCCTGGCACAGCTCTGACGACACAAGGTCTCCTGCCATTATATAATAACACAAGGTTAACCCCTTTTGCCAAGAAGGCCACCACATGTTCGTTAAACCAACTTAATCCCAAAATAGCGTCGAAGGCATCCATCTTCAAGATTGTGAACGTTAGTCGATTCTTCCAGGCTCCCAGAGAGATTGGTAAGTTGGTTGCCAATCTACAAGTGGTCATTGTACCTTTCGCGGTCTCCACACAAATAGGAGTCACATTTTCTTCACATTGGATGTCCAATTCTCCTGTCAGTTTTTCTGACAAGTAGTTATGAGACGCCCCCAGGTCTACCATGAAGTAAATGATCCTGCCTTGAATACAGCCTTTCAGGTACAATAACTTGGATCCTCTCGCAGGAGTCGCCATAAGATGTTCACGATAAGCCGCAAGTGCCCCTATCTGTTGCAAGGCATTCAGGTCAGACTCCGTCAAATCCGTTTCTGGGTCCTCTTCATCATCTTGTTCACCATCTTCTTGATCAAATGCCTCTCTCTCCATCCTATCAAATCCTTCAATGGCAGCCATGATTTGCTTATTCAATGGTTTGGGGCATGATCTCCAAGAGTGACCTTGCTGATGACAGTTGAAGCAACGCATGGAACTGCCCACTGTTGGTGAGCTGTTGCTGTGACTAGTCGAAGATCCAACATTGTTTCTTCTCTGGAACATGTTCCCTCCATTGTTGCCTTGGTTGCCAAACCCTGTTTTTGTTGGGAATTTATTCACGCTACTCGAGGCTTGGTTGCCATTTGGAGCTGAGTCCCCTCTTGAAAAGAAGCTCGGACTCGGTCTGGATCCACTAAATACTCTTGTTGAGGTTGCGGGAGCAGCTGGTGCCAATGTGCTCTCATAATCACAAACCATTTCAGCCGCTCGAATAGTTGAATTGAAATCATGGGGCATGTAGCTGTCTATCGCACGTCGGGTCCAGGATTGCATTCCAGACAATAGGTAATGAGTTTTGTCCGCCTCGGACATATCTTCAATAACCCATACACTCTGTCTGAATCTATTGAGGTACTCTCGCAATGACCCTTTCTGTTTGAGCCCCGATAATTCTGTCCTCAATCTCATGTGTGAATCCTTCGGTATGAACTCCTCTCGTAACGCGGCTTTGAATGCGTCCCATGTTTGAAAATGCATTCCTGCCATCCGGTACCAATTTGTAGTGTAGCCCTCAAAATATGCTAATGCCAAGTCAGTTCTTTCTTCCTCAGGAGTGTTCATTAGACGGAAGTAATGGTCCATGTGAAACAACCAATCTTCCACAACTCGAATATCACGCTCTCCTTTGAAAGTAGGTGGTGCTTTCACTTTGGCAGTCTTTCTTGGGCCCTCCGTGGTTCGCGCTCGTGGTTCTCTTGGTATCTGTGGAGGAGGCGCCACTGCATTCTCCCTAGTTGCTTCCAACTCTTCAAACCTGGCTTCGAGCTGTGTTAGCCCGTCTCTCATTTCTCTAGCAAGGTTAATTTGGGTAAGATTCATGGCTCGCAAGGATGTTTGCCATTCTTTCCTTTCGGTTTCTCTATCCTTCTTCACCTCGCTAAGCATAGCCGTCATTGCGCTTGATAAGTATTGCCGCATCTTCACTTCAAAGAGGTCCTGTTGTGCCTCTGGCAAGGGTTCATCTCTTGGTGTAGGTTCAGAAGGGCCACCCATCTCTTCATGGAGGGGCGCCACTGTGGAGTGCATACGCTCTTTCTTTCTCGACTTGGACCTGGTGCCATCTCGATGCATGCGAGAGCTGTATTCTCGAGTCAGCTCTTCTCCGTCCGTCAGTGCTCGTAACTCTTCAAGATGGTCCTCCATTATAGTCAGAGGTGTACTTCCAACAGATTATCGCCTCAATCCTTTTTATATTTGAAGCTCTCCCTTCTGTCAGCCGGGCCCCACAGCTCTCTTTTCTTCTTTATTAAATCAGCTTCAATGAAAATATCCCTTCCTCAAACTTAGCACGCCCACATCACCTGAGAGCCAAGTAGGAACCAGGTCATTTGTGTCCAAGCAAGCACACGACAAACGGAACATACCAACCAAAGCAAACATAGAGGATCCCTCTCAAGCCACAAACCCCCCCTGAGACCGGACGTAGGACCTTTGCCTAGCCGCGCCCACACAAATCTATCACAGAATTAGCCCACGGGGAAACATCCATCCAACCATCCGTGCTTTCACCATTAAGCAGCACATTGCCTCAGTCACGCCCCACCACTTTTTGGTCGATAGCCCTTATAGCTAAACGATCGGCAGCTATCCCGCACCGGCAGCTAACCACCCGTGCTTTACACCCGAATTCGAGCAGCATCTCTGTATCAATGGTTAACCCGTACAGTTCGAATATGTCGCCCCGCACCCCACAAGGTACAGACCGTGCTTTCACCTACCTAGGCAGCACTTTGCCTCATCCGTCCTACGTGCAGACAGCGCCAGGCCCGAACCGCGAGAACTGACCGTGCTTACACCTCGAGGGCAGCACTTTGACTCATCAAGTCCCCCGTTCTGCCGACCACCCCGACCGTGGACGCACCCGTGCTTACACTGTGGGCAGCACCTTGCGCAACGGTTGTCCTGACAAATCCCAAAAACGTGGCCATCCCTGTGAGACTTGCGTAGCTGACCGGCTAGTCGGCTCTGATACCACATGTTGCGCCGGCGCCTCAAAGGGCGCTGGGACTTGAGCGGTTTCCCCAACACGCGCTTAAGTCTAACATTCATCCATCATGCACTTACGTAAAAGCCAACTCAGAATCGTAACAAGCTTAACCATTCAGACTTAAGAAAACTGGAATCCCAACCAACCCGAAAGCCAACTCAGAATCCGTCCCCAAAAGGTAACCAAAGGCAAAGACAAGCCACACATGAAACCCAAGGCATAGTGGTCGCCAAACTGACCAATTGGCATAGCGGCAAGCCCCATGTCGATGACAGGGACCCTTAGGCGCCAGCGACGCAAAAAGGTTGTAGTAAGGGTCCTTCCACTTGGACCAGTCCCGGAGGCGAAACCGAAATGGTAATCATCCCCAAGGATCAACTTTATTAGATTTGGAAGAGGTTACATTCATACATAGACTGACCGGTCTCGGGGCCACCAACACGTGCTGGGCATTGTGCCTGGCTCGTGCTGGTAGAGGGAGCTGAGACCTGGCGACTGGATTCCTGGCGCTGGTTGAGCTGCCCAAGTTTCTGTCTGCCGGACTCCCCCTATAGTTCTGCTGTGATTCGGCGCACCCCCTCTGGTTTGAAACATAGTGCTTTCTGGTAAAGCACGCTTTTTAGGACTTAGTTTTTATTTTGCTGATTAAGCCTGGCAAGCCTGGCAGAATCAGTCTGGCTCCCGGACATGGGTCCCGGGAGCCGTCCCGGCGGCCGAATCAACCTGCTTTCCTGACTAGGCCATGACTCGAGCTCCAGAGCTAGCTCATGACTTTGTGACTACTTGACTGGCTCACCACAGGTCGGAGGCTCAGTCCTTGACATTCTAACTTGCTCTGGGACCTTAGGGAGTGTCACCCCTTTGAGTCTTACAGGGCACGCTGGGTGCACCCAAGTCAGCTTTACAACAAGTACCATGCTCTAGGTGCTTGCTTGAGCCCATAAAGGCTCTTCTTCAAGAAACACACCTTTCTTTCATGCTTTGTCTTGATGAAGCCCTCGGGTTTCCTCATGTAGATCTCTTCCTCCAAATAACCATTGAGGAATGCATTCCTGAAATTAAGTTGGAATAGCTCCCAATTGAAGGTTGTAGCAAGACTAATGATCAACCTAATAGTAACAAGCTTAGCCACATGAGAAAAAGTCTCATCATAATCAATGCCTTTGGTTTGTAAAAAACCTTTGGCTACAAGCCTAGCTTTATGCTTACTTATTGATCCATCTTGATTATACTTCAATCTAAACACCCACTTGCAATCAAGTGGTTTCTTCCCTTGAGGAAGATTCACAAGATCTAATCTTGGTACTAATTTGATTTTCTACCAAAGTCTTGAACTTTACAAAAGAATCAAACACTATAGATTTGCTAGACAAGAGGTACATCCAACAATATCTAGATTAGTCATCAATGAAGATTGCATAATACTTGGCACCACCATTAGACTCATGTGAAAGGCTATAAATATCCGAATGGATGAGTTCAAGAGGAGAGCTTGATCTTGATGTAGATCTTGAGAAGGGTAGTTTGTGAGCCTTTGAGAGGCTACATGCTTCACATGTCTTCCCACACTTTGACAAATGTCTGCGGAGGCCAAGTGCAAGCTCCTTTGCACACATAGTTTCCATGGCTTTGAAGTTGGGGTGGCCCAACCTTTTGTGCCATAGTATTACCTTTAATATCCCACCTTTGCCAAGTTAACACTCTCCTCTACAATATCAACATCAAGTTTAAACAATCTACCTTGCTTAAAGCCTTTAGCTATACATTCATCATTTCTAAGAATGGAACAAACTCCATGCTTAAATTGACATCAAGGCCATTATCCATTAATTGGCCAACACTAAGCGGATTCTTAGTTGTTAACTTAGGAACATAAAGAACATTCTCAAGATTCATCCTTTTTGGATGATCCAACATACAGTGGAATGGTTCCTATTCCACTTATCTTACATTCTTGACTACTTGCAGTATAGATTGATCTATGTACATCATTGTAAGAAAGTAAAGTGCAAAAATGTCTTTTTGATATGTCATGTGGGAGCTAGCCCCACTATCAATCCACCAAGAATCATTGGTGTTGCTCTTGGATGATGGAGGTTTGTTGGAAACCATCAAAGATGACTCTTCTTCATCCTCCTCCTCCTCCGGATGTGCAATGTTGCTTTGTTTTCTCTCTTGTGCCTTCTTCTTGTTGAGACATTTTGATGAGAAATGTATTTTCTTTTCACAAAAAAAACATTTGAACTTGGACTTGTCCTTGATCTTGCCCTTTGAGCTTGAAGCATCATCCTCTTCCTTGGTCTCCTTGAAGTGCTTCTTCTTTCCATTGGTTTTCTTCTTGCCTTTGAATGAGAAATTTGCTTTCTCATCACCATGCCTGATCAAAGAGTTTTTTTTAACCAAAAATAACATTGTTGAACCTTCGCCTAGGAGACCTTTGCCAATACTATTATTAGGTTCTGATTTTCCAGATCAAGTCTCTGTCAAATTTTTGGTTAAATCTGGTTCAATTTGATTTTGATTTTGAGAATTATTCATTTTGAGAAGTGTTGATCGGTTGATCATAGAATCTTTTTCACAGTTTGCAAATCTGATTCTTGTCAAGTGAAAGGAATTTTGCAGATCTAAATTGGGTTAGTTTCTAATTGAAAATCTAGATCCAATCTCATTGTCTGGTTGATTTGTTTCAAAAAAATGGCTGCTCCTAGAGGTGCTCCTCAGGAAGTCAATCCAATCATTGTTAGGAGATCATCATGTTTGGATCTACCCAAATACAATCGAAAAAATGGCTGCTCCTAGAGGTGCTCCTCAGGAAGTCTAGATCACCCCGTTTGGATCTACCCAAATACAATGGATTAATAGATCCAGTTAGATTTCTCCAGATGTATGCGGAATCTTGTGAAGTCTATGGCAAAGTTTTTCCTCAAGATAAACTTAAGCTATTTCCAATGGCCTTAATGGGTGCAGCACAAGATTGGTACTATAATCAAGATGAGACTGAGCGTACAGATTGGAAAACTGTTAAACGAGCCCTTATCATATGGTTCAAACCTTGGAAGTTTATGAAAGACCCTTTCCTACTTTTAAGTAAAGTTAAAATGGGAAAGCAGGAAATGGTTCGAGATTGCATTGAACGGGTTAAACGACTCAGATCTGAGTGCGAACCCGAGATAATAAACGAAAATGTCAGTTATCATGCTTGTCAGAGAATACTCGGATCTCGTTCACTCTTGAACTGTACTCACATTGCTTGAAGTCATGCAAGTCACGATGCTCATTGATGGATCAGAATGCAACTCGGATGAACACCGAAAAATTCCTATTTCTAAATACTACAAAAATCAAATGAAACAAATCCTTATGAACTAAAAAAAATGATAGCAGCTTTAATTCAAGTTCTAGTGGCTACAAAGGCCAAAAACTAGTTTTCTAGACGTATGACACATGGCATCAATCTATTGATTGCATGAGCCACATCCTTTGGTTAGGTGTCATATCAAATGTGTAGAGGACAGCTCACATGTGTGGAAGCTGAAGTAGGCAAATTTTGACTTCTAGAATATTTTCAAGTAGATCTCCATATAGAAGATAATAAAAGCAAAAGTGGGGCATGGAGGTAGAGAGAGAGGGAAGAGGAGAGGAAAAAACATCAAGTTACTACGAGGGTAAGCCTCTTATGTCACCACCTCATGTTGACTAAACCTAACCCTATTTATAAAAGGCTAACGAACTAGTTGTGCTCACGACACATGTTATTTTTTGCGCTAAATTGTACTAGTTAACATCCAGACGTACTAGCCTAGTGTATTCACTAGCGGGGCTTTGGTTTAGACTCACGAACAAAATGCCAGTCAAGCCAATTTTTGAAAATGTAAAAAAGAATATACAATTGAACCTTTATGCTTATTCAAGGATTGTTCCTGAAAACTAATAACGACTATTTTTAGAATAACTATCTATGTTGAAGGTAAGCATGTAGCCTAGTTCATTACCTTCTACCACACTACTCACAGTGCTAGGGTTGCATTTATAGTTATTGTCATAGAATGTTGACCTAAATATATATCCTTGTTACTCATAGTAAAGTGGTATTAATAGTCAGTTCTCTTTGCTTATTTTTGGTTTAAAATATCTCCAAGGTTGAGCAATAGAAGCAAATAGGCATCTTCAAAGAAAACTTGGATTTGTGATCAATCTTTACATATGCTTGAAATTGAAAAATATCATGAATGCTATTTTTTTTGAGAAAACCTATGAGAAGAGACTTATATCAAGAGCTAAGTAGATCAACGATAAGCTCTAGCTTTAAGTTCCCCTTACTAAAGAGAGTCTAGCTGCCATGATCAGCTCTCATAGTGACACAGACTAGTTCACTATAAGATTGGATGTATTTTGACATTATGCTTAATGATTAAAATTTACTCACATTTTTTAAAATTTTGCTTACTAGGAAAATTTGCATTGGATTTGTTTTGTTTGGATAAGTGTGGCTTATATTTTCTCATGTGATGGCTACTTGGTTGTCTTTCTCACGAGATAAACTTCTAGAATAATTAACTTCCTAGGGATCATGCTATGTTAGCATGTTAACAATTTTTTTATACTAGCATGCGCAATTTGGTAACTTGTGCACTCAAAATTTTCTATCTTAATCATGTACTCCCTTTCAATACACATCCAGTAACATCTTTTCACAACTTTTGTTGGCCAAATAGGACTTTTGATATTGCAAATACTTTTTACTCTTAGGCATGTAGATTCAAAATTTGAAATTGACCTAGATGTATGCATATATCATTATAAAACCATTTTAAATTATTTCAAAAAACGTGTCAACTTAGACACTCCCCAATGTTTATATGAATTTCTTTTTGTCTAAAGTGGAATGATAAACATGTCCCCAAAACCTTGTCTTTCCAATGGATATATTAATATATTTCATGATTAGATCATTTCTCAATTTGACTTAACCTTATTAAAATGTTGCATAAGATTGCTAGCACAACATTACTCCTATATTGCTTTCTAAGCTATTTCGTCACTAAGTTGGTTATGAATATAATTTCTAGGTATATAGTAAGGAAGAAATTTTACATCTTTGCAAATGTCATATTTGTTGAGTCTTACCAAGTCTTCCAATTTGTCAAATTCCATCAACTCCTTCTAATTCATATCTATATAGAATGAAGGAATACCAATTATTGTGAATAAATTATACTCTCAATTTTAGATAAATTTGTCCAATAGAACACTTGCAACCACATTGCCAAATTGAAATATCATATTAAAAGGTCAAGAATGTTGATGTGATGATTCCATCTTACTAATAAAGTTTAAACTAGTAAAGACTTACTATGTCACACAATATTTATATCGCACTCAAGGCTAGAATGTGTATAATTAAAGAGTTACTAGAAAGTGGGCCATTTATTTGTACTTCATAAAATAGAAACTAAAAGTCAATATGAAGTGAAAAGCTCAAGAATGTTGATGTGATGATTCCATCTTACTAATAGAGTTTGGCATTAGAGACATCCATTTGACATAGGATCCATCCAAAATGTGATGCAAGTGCAATGATTAGCCTTATTGTGACCATCTTGGCCACGGGTGCAAAAGTTTCCTCATAGTCTATCCCTCTCTCTTGAGCATAACCTTTTGCAACTAATCTTGCTTTTGTTTGTTAACACTCCCATTTGCATTCAACTTAAGCTTGAAGACCCACTTGCATCCTATTACATTCCTTTGAGGTCTATCATTAAAAACCAAGTTTCATTCTCAACAAGGCATTATACTCATCCAACATAGCTTTATACCATTCTTTGGAGTTCAATGCTTCTTTAACATTAGATGGTTTTTCAAAACTAGATAAAGCATAAGAAGTGGATGAGATACCCTCAACTTGCTGCCCTTTGCCTTGATATGTGAGCCTTGATGGCTCCACTTTTTCCCTTGAAGATCTCCTTGGTGTGATAGGTGGGTTTGGTGCTTGCTCCTCCATGAGCTCCTCCTCAAAATCAAGATCTTGTTCCTCGGCCATCTTCTTCTTCATTGTTGGAGCACTTGAGCCTTCTTCAATCATATGCATATGATGTTTATCAAATATAACACCCCTTGAAACAACAAATTTATTCAAGGAGTGATTAAGATTGGGTTTCTTTCCATACAACATCTCATAAGGAGTTTTGCCTTCAATTTCTTTGCAAGACACCCTATTTATCAAGTAGTTTGCACATACAAGAGAATCTCCCCAAAAATATTTGGGCAAACAAGCATCCAATCTTAAAGCCTTAGAACATTCACATAATGTTCTATTCCTTCTTTCAGCAACTCCATTTTGTTGAGGAGTGTAAGGACAAGAAGTCTCTTTCTTGATCCCTTCCTCCTCACAAAAGGCCTTGAACTCATTGGAGATGAATTCTCCACCACTGTCACTTCTAAGAATCTTGATGCTATGATTTTGATGCCTTTCCACGAACAACTTGAACTATACAAAAGTATCAAATACTTGAGACTTTAAGAAAAGTAGGAACACCCAACAATATCTTGAGTAGTCATCAATGAAGGTTAAAAACATGGATGAACCTCCATTAGATTTGGTGCTAGCAATATGCACATCCGAGTGTATGAGTTCAAGGGGATGAGATGACTTTGTTAGGAAACACCTTCTTATGTGCCTTGGATAAGGCACAAGCTTCACAAACCTTGTCTTCCTTCCCAATAGACCTTGGTAGGCCTAAAGCATACTCCTCCTTGATCATAGCCTCCATGGAACCCGAGTTGACATGTCCAAGTCTTTTGAGCCATAAAGTGAAGGTAGATATTTGCTCTTCTCTGCCAACATGACAACATTAGTATCCACAAATGCATCCAACTTATAAAGTTTGCCAAGTCTAGTGACCTTGGCCACTATCTTACCCTTCTTCTTGATGAAACATTCATTTGAAGCAAAGTCAACATTGAAACCATTGTCTACCATTTGGCCAACACTTATTAGATTCTTTGTTATTGTAGGAATGTACAAAACACCTTCTATGTTGATCTTTCTGGAAGATCCTAAGCAAAGGGGAATGCTACCAACTCCTTCAATCTTACAAGCTTCATTATTTGCTATATAGATGGATTTTATAGGTCCATCATAAGATAAGAGAGAAGAGAAAAACTCCCTTTTGCTAGTCATGTGTGAACTAGCACCCGAGTCAATCCACCAAGGATTTTCTCCTTTGAAGCTTGTTGAAGAAAATATGGACATCATGAGAGAGTCCTCATGTGAACTCCCCTCCTCCTCCTCTTTTCTCATGTTGGCTTGGCTTTGATCTTGCTTCCTCTTGAAGCATTCCGAGGCATAGTGCCCCATCTTGTTACAATAGTAGCACTTCACCTTGGATTTGTCCTTCTTGACTTTGGTGGTTGATGGAGATGCCTTTGAGGGTCCTTCTTGATCCTCAAGCTTTGAAGACTTCTCGAATGTTGTTCCTTTGCCTCCTTTGGACTTCTCTTTTCCTTTGATTAAGAGAGCTTGGTCATCTCCACCTTGGATGGAAAGTCCATCCATCCTCTCTTGCATTTGGCTCCTTCTTGACTCCTTGGCCATGAGTGTGCTTTGGAGCTCTTCAAGTATGGGTAGCTTACCCATAATTGCATATCCCTGAGCCAAATTGTCAAATTCAAAGCTTAGTTCATTCAATATGAGTTGAACAAGTTCTTTATCCTTGATAGGATCACCTATGAAGGCTAGCTCTTTGTTCAATTCCTTCACTCTTAAGACAAAAGTATGTGCACTCTCTCCTTTCTTTTGATAGCTTCTATATATTTGATTCTTCAAAGATAACATCCTAGTTTGGTTCTTGGATTCATAGACCTTTTGCAAAGTCTCCCAAGCATCTTGAGCCGAAGTGCAATCTCCTACCTCTCTTAAGAGTTCATTTGCAACATTCATTTTTATACAATGTAGTGCAATATTGCACCTTTTGTTGTATTTGGCTTTTTCTTGAGGATGAATAGGTTCATCCTCCTTACCATTTACAATTTCCATTAGATCTTGCATGATCATGATGGATTCCATTCTAAATTTCCATATGGAATAGTTAGTTTTGTTGAGCCTCTCATTAGTATCCAAAAGATATGCATTTAAAGATGCCATCTATTCTCCTAATCAAGGACTTGACACAATGAAGGTTACTTCTATTGATTTGATTGAAGATCTACCTTATCCCACTTCTTAGGGACCTGAAAAGATCAGTATAGACTTCCTATAAAGATCTAAGAATTATCTTTAATGAAATCAAATCATAGAATACTAGAAACAATGCACTTGCTTGATTGAAGTAGATAATACTAGTAGAATTGCCCCTCCTTCTATAAAGAACATAAAAGCTTTCAAATGATTTGATAAAGAGTGAATTTCAGAAACCTAATATCCTTCCAAAATCACTTGCAAAATATCCAAATGGAACTTAATGAGGATGCAACACAATCTACTATCCAATCACAAGCAAAAATTGATCAAAATTGATGAAAAATTGATCTAATTTGATGCATAAGTCAAGCATTGGTTGGACTGAACCTAAATCACTTTAGGAGGTGTCCTCTACACCTTAGAACATCCTTGAAGAGTCCCCAAATATCTGATCTTCCCTCTCCTTGAATGCTAGAAAGCCTCCTCTATGAAATCACCTCCAAAACTCGCTTAGAAATCAATGCTTGGAGCAAGCAAAATATGCTATCTTGGTAATGTGGATTGAATTCAACTTGCCTCTAGTTTTAGACAAATCAACACCTGCAAATGAAGCCACACAACACCAATCTACAATCGATCTGACTCACTTTGAGTTCCAGAATCAATGCTAGATGCTAAGATCCAATCTACACAAGGTTTAGATCAAAAATTGTGATCAAATTGAATGAAAAACAAGGATTTAGCTCATTTCAGCCTTTAGGCTCTGATACCATGTTAAAATTACAGCAAATAAGGATCCTAAAACACTTGAAATGATGAGGGAAACAATAGATTATGATCTCATAAGGTTAGCACAAGTTGAACCATCAAAATCCATCAAAAATCTATGCTTGAACCTCACTAAATGGCCCAAAACCTTGAATAATCCTTTACACGTGTGAAAGTATGGCCTCCCACAGTCTGAGAACTGTACACCAGACTCACATTCAATCCTATAATGATTAGGAATCACAAGAATTCAAACAAATATGAACATAGAGAGCAATTGCACCAATATGAGAGAGAAATCATGAAATTGCTTGAATGATTTTGGTGAGAGATCATCACCTATATATACATAATCCATCACGGTTTTGGGCAGGTATGAGTAGCCCTAAACCTATCCCTAATTCTAATTTTGGTGGATCTTTCATCCCTACCAAGTTAGGGTTGGAATCTTGGAGATCCCTCAACAATGTAAAAATAACCAGAAATAGCTCCTACTTTTTCTCTCTTGTATCTAATCATGATTTGGACTCATTCCAAAGGTTCTATCACTTAGGTCAACTTGAAAACATCCTTATGAATGGAATCCTATGCTATTTGGCATGTGTGACAAGCCACATCATGACCATCTAACTATTTACAAGTCATATGACCAAAACTAGTCAAGCTAGAATTGTGAGTTTTTAACATTTTATGTTATGATGGAAATGCTATCGACCCACTCGTCCTGCGAGGCTACTCTGACTCAAATTGGGGAGGAACAGTCTCTACGAGAAAATCCACCTCCGGGTTCTGTTTCTATCTGGTAGGGAGACCGATTTCGTGGAACTCAAGGAAGCAGAAATCAGTCGTGCTTTTTTCAACAGAGGCAGAGTACATCGCAACATGTCAAGCTTCAAAAGAAGCTATATGCCAGTGTGTGCACCTCTACAATGAGGGCACTAGGTATTGTCACGTCCATGGTGTACCTGGCCAGTGGGTAACTGACTTGGCATGGAGCTTTGTATAGACTTCAGGGTGTTCTGAAACTCTTTTGTAAGTTTCTCCATCTGGTGTTGGTGTTGCTGGTTAAGCAACTCCATCTAAGATTTCCAAAGCTGATCCTGAGTTTCCTCGGTCGGCTTGGATTCATGGACATCACGGTGTGTTCTCCGTAGAGCGTGAAGATTCAAGAACCATGGGGAGCACACAAAGATCGCATTTTGATTGGGTTATGTGTGTGCACTCGTGGTAATGGCACCAAATGTTCATAGATTCTATCACTAAGAATCTGTGAAACGATTATTTTATGGTTTCTTATCACTGGTTACATGATGTTTTTGCCCGTTACCAGGTGGTTTGGCATTCTTAATGTGTTCTTCCTAATACATTGCTAGATCAGGCAGAAAGATTCGATTCACGTTGTAGTATGTTTAATCCAGCCTGTTAGTGGATTTTTCAGATCACGTTCACTCCAGAAGCACTCACAAGAATCAAGAATGATGCAAACCTAGAACGTCCATCTAAAGATAAGCATGCATAGCAGATGAACTCCATACAATCCTAATTTCTATCTACTATAAAACCGTCTGGGAAACAATCAAGATTCTCAGTTTAATCTAATAAATCAATAGAAATGAAAGAAACAAGAAACAAGAAACAATAAGTTAACTAACAAGCAATCAAAGTGCAAGGATCAAGAAATAACCATTTCTTGATTCTTGGGCTTCTCAAGAACATCAAAAACTGGAATGTTAGGAGATATGCAAGATCTACACCACAAAATCCAGCCTATTTAGTTTACTTGAAGCTTGTTTCAAATCAAGAACAAGAAAGCTAGAAATTAATCTACTCTACTTCCACAAACACAATGAAAACAGAAATCTACTCTAATTCCATGACCACACATGTTAGAATGGAAGTGCATGATCATAAGGGAACCACTCAAGCATGCCATCATGATCAAGGAGCTTCAAGAATGTCAAGAACTCATGATAGATCTTCTTTATTATCTCAAGAGGAGTGACATTACAATGTAAAAGCTCCCTCACGAGAGAGGGGACCTCTTAAATCAGCCCATGAGCTGCCTATGTGGAGCCTAAGTGGCAATTCCACAATTTACAAATTACAAGTGGAACTGGCTCCTCCACTTGGGGTTACGATCAATAGGTGGCTCACTATAATTTATTCAAGAGGGGTCTAGCACATTTAATACAAAGGCCTACTCATACTAGCTCTTACATGGTCATTCCTTCTCTCGGGATTTGCCATGAGGCTCACACGATTTCAAACTGTTATCCTAGCTTGTATTTTCTCGGCTCTCATTCTTCATCCTTTTCTCTTCCTCAGAGACCCCCTCAGTCTATGGTGGGAGATGCACTAGAATAGCTTAGCTCGACATCTTGGGGATTCCTCAGAATTTGCCAGCACTGACCACATTTCTAGATTGACGACATGCCAAGAAGAAGTAGGAGTGGATGATGAACTTCCAGATGCTCATATCTTTTATGCGGATGTAGTTCCAGAATGGGCTACCGACATAGTTGAACATCTTGTGAGGGGACGACCTGATCCTTCACTACCTTTCGTAGATCAACGAAAGTTGATAATAGAAGTTGTCCCATATAGCTTAATAGCTAGACAACTTTATCGAATGGAAATAGACCATGATCCTTCGAATATGCCTATTGGACCATGAAATAGAACCTATTAGTAGTGCAACTCATGAAGGGATTGGTGGCGGTCACTTGGCAGTTGACGCTACTGCTCGAAAGGTCCTCCAAGAAGGATTTTGGTGGCCTACCTTACACCGTGATGGCAACCTTTGTGAAACATTGTGATGTTTGCCGACGAACCACAAAACCAAGAAAATCTAGGTTTATGCCTTTACAGCCTATCATAGCATAAAATCCTTTTGAAAAATGGGGCACAGATTATGTTGGGTGGTCCCATCCACCCTGCCGCTATTACTGACAATACAACAGAATCAATGTGCAAGGCGTCTACTTCGTCTATCTCTCATAAGCTTCTGATGCTATTATTTTTACACACACTTTGAATACGCAAGTGGTATTCAATATATACACAATTTTACAGGTGTGCAGATGAGAAAAGTACAAAGGGGATGTACTGTCTGTACAACCTATATGATTGTGGTACATGACAAGTACACTATTTTCACACGTGGAAACAGGCTCCACACATGTGTGTTTATCTATATACAAGATTTTTGGCCTCTACCAAGCTTATTTTTGCATTTTTCACACTCCTCAAGAATCTAGCTTGGTAAATCTAGCTTGATGGAAGACATGATGATCTTGAACTTGACTCCATGGGCTGAATTGGTTTTTGTTGGTTCAAAAGGTGTGAAGTTCATCCAATGAGCTTGATGTTGATCTGAAATCACCATATCCATGATAGTGCTTCTTTGATGTTGACATCTTTAATGAGCTTGAGAGCTTTGCACCATCCTAGCATCTCCAAAATTGATTCCTTCCAATTTTCATGTAGATGCTTGACCTTGAGGCTTGCTCCACGAGATATGCTCCTCTTTTTCTTGAAATGTGAGCCACATGGGTTCAACCATGTTTCTTGAGTTTCTTTTTGGAATCACAACTTGAGAAGGTCTCTCCTCCTCAATCCTTGGCATACTTGAACCTTGAGAAGGCTCCTTAAGATCCTCTTCATGATGCTCCTTTTTTATGGAAATCCGAGACCTCCATGTCTCATAATGATCACAACAAGTATGACCATTCAATATGCACTTCCTATGATTATCAAGATTACCTATGCTAGAAACATAAGTCCCAAAATCACCACAACTTGGCATGATTTTTCCAATATTGAAATCAAAAGGTATTTCCATCTCAATAAGGCTAACTACTTGCTTATGGATATAAGTGTCCACTTTGGATGCTTCACTTATTCTCGTAAGAAGTTTACAACTTGCCTTTAAGATTGAAAACTTACAATTTTCATCTTTATGAATGAATGCATCATTCATGATCTTATTGAAACCAAAAGATCCTACATTATGAAGATATTTCCATTTCCTTGACTTCATAACTAATGTAAGCTTACAAGGAAACATATTTTGCTATCTTTTAAGGCATCACACTCAACTAGCATTGCCTTAAGCCACCTTTGAGATACAAAAATCCCTTCAAAGCAAAATAGATCTTCATAAGTTGACATGAGAGCATAAACGAAACTATTTTCATTTTGTGATTGATGCTCCTTATTCTTGATTGATTTCTCTGGATCATAACAATAAGTTTGAACTTATCTAAAGTTCCAAGCAAAATACTTTCCAAGGACATAAAATAAATCCAAGTTACTTTCATGAAAGTGACATCTATCTTTGCATCTTGAACCAAACAATGCACTTCCAAATGAAAAATTTCAAAAGATTTGACATGTGTTGTGATGGACTCTTGAAGACAAATCTTGCAAGTCCTTGTGAGACTCCAAGCCTCATTCACCTTTCCACAAAGGAAACACCTTTCCTTGGACTTGTCCTTCTTGTATTTGCATTTTGAACTTGAAGCTCCATCCTTCACCTCAGCCCCCTTGCTTTGGTTCTCCTTGGATGGATTGGTCTTCTTTTTGTAGCATCTTGAAAAAAATAATCCTCCCTTGCCACAAAGGTTGCACTCAGGATCCTTTCTTTCCTTCAATATGATGCCACCTATTGATGCCATGTGAATAAAAACATGTGATATGATTCTACAAATGTAATTTGTGACTTTCAAGAGACTAGATTTGAACATCTTCAACAATCTAGAAGGACCTACAAAAGATCTAGCTCACAAATCTAAGAATCAATCTTCACAATAATGACTAGTCACTTGGAAACTTTGCTTTGATCACTAAGACAAAAGCACACAATCTTTGAATCAAATCACTAAATCAGATCCAATCTCCTATTGGACTCATCAAATACCAATGACTCTTTCTTTTGAAAGTTGAAATGGATATGAAAAAGATTTGACACCTAGATTTTCCTTTTCACTTGACTAGTTCTCTCAACACTTGAGATTCTTGAACAAAAGATGGGTTTTGTTTCAAATACATGAAAATCAAACTTAATCACTTCTTTTGGACTCACCTTTGACCCAAATAATCTCACACTTGAAATTTAGAATGAATTTGATTTGATTTGACAACAAACTATACCACCAATTTTTCACAAAGCTTAAAAATTTAGACAACTAGAGATTCACAAAGATCTCAACCATGCATGAATACTCAAATATGGACTCCTCCTCATTCTAGACATTCAATGGGATCACAAATTTGACCCTCACACTCTCACAAAGAAAGTTGAATAGAACTAATTGGAGTTTCATACATTCTATGTCAATTTTTGCTCAACAAATTGAATTCGATCACTCCTATTGGATTCCACCAATTACTCTACTTTTAAGACTTGGAATGAAATTCAAAATCAAAAGTTGTGATTTTTCTCACTAAGATATTGTGCTTCAAAGAGATAATACCACTTAGAAAGATTTGATCACCTAGGAGAAGACAAATTCTTCACCTATAACAACACATAATGAGCTTCTAGATCTTGCCCTCTACAAAGGAAGGAACTCTTAGAAAATTGGATCTCTCTCTACACATTTGCCATAGACACCTTAATGACTCTTTTCAAACCTTACAGTCACTCAAACAAATTGAGTAGGGTTGAACAATGTGAATTGAATCTCAATCTCTTTTCTAGAACTCTCAATTTAAGCCAATCTATGTCAAATTCTACAAAAGATTTGCGTAGATGCTCTATATGCACTAGAAACTCTCAAAGGTTTCACTTGGAGGACATATTCAAGGATGTTTTCTAGCAAATTGATGCTTGAACAAATCTAGAGTGATGGTACAATGGATTTCATCCTCTCACCTTGCATATCACTCCTTAATCTATGATTTTTAGCAAAATCTCTCTTAACTTCAACATACACTCAAAAAATCAGAGAAGATCAATTAATGTACCTATTTCAAGCTTCAATTTTAATTTTTTGGCTGATCTAATCCAAGAACTAATCAAAGGATTAGATTTACTATAGAAAATGCTTGATTTTGCACCAAAAATCACTCAAATTGGGCATGTGAGTCAAATTCTACAATTTTTTTTGAAATTTATCAGCCAAAACCGGAGTTGTACGGCCTCACACGTGTGAAAAGGGTTCCTATAGCCCACAACAAGATCTGGACCAAAAGTTTTGAGAATAGCTATCAAATCCAACTCGCTACAGAAAATTTGACAAGTTTCCAAAAAACTGCTAATTTTGGCTTTGATTTGGATTAACCCTATCAATTTCAACAAAACCTCTTGTATTAGGCTCTGATACCAAGAGTGAATCCTAATATGATCCTCAAGAGGGATTGGTTGTCAGATTACTTGATCTATCAATCTACTTGAGATTAAGATCAATCTAGATCAATTTTAGACACAAAATCCTAACAAGAACAATCATTAGTTGAAGGTAGGTGTACTTTCTGGTTTCACACATGTGAAAAACTGTCTGAGTACGGACTCCAACCTGAAAATCAAGTACACATTGATAGAATCTCAAAACAATCAAAACAAATGTAGACAAGTGGAGAGAATCACTCACAATTGCTTCCAAAACCAAGATTGGTGTCTCACATTGATTATGGCCAAATGTGGCTCTATATATACAATAAGTGGGGAGCTCGTGGTACTGATCATCCCTCTGATCCCACATGTGTGAAGGTGCTTTGTCATATGATGATTCATCATGCAAAACTGACATTTGGACAAAACCTTCTATTTTGAGCAATTTTGGTCCATTTTCCTTCTATATGGAGATCTACTTGGAAATCTTCTAGAAGTCAAAATTCGCCTACTTCAGCTTATTCCACACATGTGAGTTGTCCTCTACACATGTGATATGACACCTAACCAAAGGATGTGGCTCATGCAATCAATAGATTGATGCCATGTGTCATATGTCTAGAAAACTAGTTTTTGGCCTTTTTAGCCACTAGAACTTGAATTAAATCATATGTACAACCGATATGATTATGGTACATGACAAGTACACTATTTTCACACGTGGAAACAGGCTCCACACATGTGTGTTTATCTATATACAAGATTTTTGGCCTCTACCAAGCTTATTTTTGCATTTTTCACATTTCTCTCCTCCTCTCTTTTCTTAATCACGGTCTTCCTTAAGTAGAGAATTGGTTTCACACTCTCTCTATTTCATTTCATCAAGCAAGCTATGTTTTAATTTCTTGATCTAATGTATAACAAGTAAACCTCACCATTTTTGTGTATGTTTGTTTTTCTTGTTCCATCTTGTTTTTACTTCTTTGTGGCTAGTATTGGGTGTACAAAGTGGATGAGATTGCCAAAAAGTGTCAAAATTTTAAAAAAGCATTTTTTCACCTTTGCAACGAAAGATATAGTGAATCACCAGTAAAAATTTGTGATTTTTGTCAATGGTCACTCTACATAAAAACTAGTTAAGGGATTTAATACATCAAGATGTAAAACGTCCAAAATTCTGCCATGAACCATTGGTCAAATTTTAATTCGTTGCTTAGGTTTTGGTCTACATTTAGGGTTTATTTCAGTTTAGAATTGGATCTTAGTTACGGTTTAAGTTTACATTCATGTTTAGTTTGTTACCCTTCAAATGTTTAGTGAGATTTTTATCTATCACCAAGGTTTAGTTTCAAGTGTAAATTTAGGTTTTATGTCAATACCAAATAGTGACATGGGATTGCATTCTTGTTTTTTGGTTTATGACGAGATTTCGTATCTACTAAATTTCTATATCATGCAAGTGAAAATGTTCTCCCATTGTCCACTACTCCAACCTAGCTAAGCCCTTTTGCTACTAGTCTAGCTTTGTATGTGTCAAGTTTCCCCAGTTGCCTTGTACTTGAATTTTTAACCCTATCACCTTCCTCTAAACTGACAATTCAACTAGATCTCATGCTCATTTTTCTTAGTAAGTTCATCTCTTCCTCCATATAATCTCTCTACGCTTCCCATTCTAGGTATTGTTGTGCTTCCATTGGGGTTTTAGAGTCCCTCATCGTCTCTTTTTATGTCCACAACTTATGAAGGCCATTTTGTCATACCTCTCTAAAGTTTTTTTTGTTTCTTGTAGATGTGACTTGGTTCTTCTAATTGTTCTATGTGATTACCCTCTTTTTCATCCCGCATTTGTTGTCCTACATTGCTTGTTGATGCCGCGTCACTTCCATTATCAAGTACCCTGATTTTAATATGTTTTTCATTCTTCTCGAAGTTCCACTACCTCTCTTGACAAGAGAATCGTCATCCTAGAAAAATCATATACTTTGTACCTCTAATTGGAACCCTACAAAATGCAAAGAGATCTCCTTGGGTCTAACTTTTTTTTTCTTTTTTCTTTTGGGACATGCGCATATGCCTTACATCCTAATATCCTTGCGTGCTTTACTATTGGTTTCTCCTTTGACCGAAGTGCCTCAAGAGTTTTCTTTTGTAGCTCAATTTCTACTCTCTAGAATATATACAATATTGCATACTACTTCAAACTAGAGACACTTTGGTAAGTTTTGATCATGCAACATAAATCTTGCCATGTTTTTGCACTTTGTTAAGTCATTTTGCAACGAAATGTGTGACATAGCAGATTTTCCTCTCTACAATAGTTTTTAAACCTATTACCAATGTACTCTCCATCAATATTTAATTGAGGTTTTTTTAACCTTTAGCCATGTTTGTGCTTCGATCATAGTGACAAGATCCCATAAATTTTCAAGTGCTTAATCAATAGTCATCAATGAAGGTGTGATCAAATACCTTAAATACCCCAATAATTCTTTTTCTATGGGCTGCAAATGTCTGTGTGTTTCAATTTCAAGATGGAATTGGTCATGATCTCGACTCTTCTGGTTCCTGATGCTATTTACCTAGAACACACCCTTTGTAGGTATCAGCCTCGGTCTTACCATTGTAGTCTAACCCCATCACCATATCTCTTTTCCATGTGAGGTCTGGTGTTTCAGCCCCCACGTGTCCCAATCATGTATGCCATATGGCATCCTTTTTGGTCCCGAATACTACAATGTTGGCATGATGCAAGGTCGTGACTGCTCCTACTAGCTTGTAAATTTACCTTCCCATATAGCACTTGCTAGTAAGCTCTCAGTTCATTGTGATGTGGCACTCATTACTTGCAAGCTTCAATTCAAGTCCCATCTTTGTCATCCTACTCACCAGAATCAGGTTTTTGGCGAGTTGAGGGATGTTGTAATGATCTCTCTATCACTTCTCTCGTGTTGGCCAAGAGTTGCAAGCATACAATGCCTACTCCAGGTAAACTAATTGCCATTCTATCCCCAACTATGGATGTACCTCTTGATATGTGGAATAGACCTCTATCAAAAGTCGTGTTGTTGTCCCAGAGACCCAAGTACCAATCATCATCATCTAACTATATCAAAATTTGAGATTTTAATCACATCCCCTCTGGATCTTCTCCGGCTGAGGCCTTTTAGTGGTGTCACTTTAAGTCTCAGCTCTTTGTCATGGTTGTCTTCTCTTAATGTGCCCTCAGGTCCACAGATAGTCATGAGTGTTATGGTTTCATCCTCGTCCTCTGCTTTTGCTATGTTTGCCTGGACTGAGTCTTTCCTCTTCACATCTTCTGCGTTTTTAAGGCATTCCCCTGCAATGTGCCTGACCTTGTTACAATATTAACAAACTATATCCCTTTTATCAGTCATGTCTTGAAAAGCAAGCTTCCTTTGCACAATCATCATACTATTGTGCCATGGGTTTCTTAGCTAAACTTCCCTTGAATGGTTCTTGCACTGCTATGCCTTTAATCCCTCCACCCAGAACCTATCCTACCTCTCTAATTGAATCCCATATACATCATCCTTCCCACTGATGCATCTTCATCACATGTGTGTAAACTTTTCCTTCTCTCCTCTTCTTGAAGAAATCTATGTGTAATGAAGGTCAGATCAAGACCCTCAATCTTGTTCACCTCCAAAGTCATTTTCAATGGATAAGATCTCAATAAGCTCCCTAGAATGGTGAAGAAATTGCCCAGAACGCTGTTCAGAAACGCTTTTTTTTTTTTTGGCAATATGATACTCAAATTGCAAAAAAGTTTATGGGGATTTGATGGCAGTGTTTCGAAATTTTTTTAAACACTACCGGGACCTTATTTTTGTCAGATAATATTGTTCTGATTGTTTTTAATAGGTGAATTTTTTTTTTCAACTTATAATTTTTTTTTATAAACTTATTCAGAATGAACTCTAGAATAGTACCTGGGTCCTGAACATAGTGAAAAAAGATGAAGTCCACCCATAAAGTGCTAAAACATCAGCTCTATGTGTAGCAAGTACACTATGCTACAACCTCCTTACTACAAGAACATGCATGGAAACACGTCCACATTCTCTTTCACACCTCTATAGAGACACACATGTGGAAACTTTGTCTTCAAGGGCAGGTCAAAAACTTATGTTGGCCATAAAAAATCATAGCTAACGCAACAAGTGGTGTTTGGTACACTCTATCTTGCAAAATAGGCTAAGGCTGATTGCATGGTGGTGTAAACCAGGAAACTTTTTTGGAACTTCATGAGTGGTAAAAGAAAAATAAAATGCATAATGGATTCATTTGAGTGAGTGTTGCGCCGGCGCCTCAAAGGGCGCTGGGACTTGAGCGGTTTCCCCAACACGCGCTTAAGTCTAACATTCATCCATCATGCACTTACGTAAAAGCCAACTCAGAATCGTAACAAGCTTAACCATTCAGACTTAAGAAAACTGGAATCCCAACCAACCCGAAAGCCAACTCAGAATCCGTCCCCAAAAGGTAACCAAAGGCAAAGACAAGCCACACATGAAACCCAAGGCATAGTGGTCGCCAAACTGACCAATTGGCATAGCGGCAAGCCCCATGTCGATGACAGGGACCCTTAGGCGCCAGCGACGCAAAAAGGTTGTAGTAAGGGTCCTTCCACTTGGACCAGTCCCGGAGGCGAAACCGAAATGGTAATCATCCCCAAGGATCAACTTTATTAGATTTGGAAGAGGTTACATTCATACATAGACTGACCGGTCTCGGGGCCACCAACACGTGCTGGGCATTGTGCCTGGCTCGTGCTGGTAGAGGGAGCTGAGACCTGGCGACTGGATTCCTGGCGCTGGTTGAGCTGCCCAAGTTTCTGTCTGCCGGACTCCCCCTATAGTTCTGCTGTGATTCGGCGCACCCCCTCTGGTTTGAAACATAGTGCTTTCTGGTAAAGCACGCTTTTTAGGACTTAGTTTTTATTTTGCTGATTAAGCCTGGCAAGCCTGGCAGAATCAGTCTGGCTCCCGGACATGGGTCCCGGGAGCCGTCCCGGCGGCCGAATCAACCTGCTTTCCTGACTAGGCCATGACTCGAGCTCCAGAGCTAGCTCATGACTTTGTGACTACTTGACTGGCTCACCACAGGTCGGAGGCTCAGTCCTTGACATTCTAACTTGCTCTGGGACCTTAGGGAGTGTCACCCCTTTGAGTCTTACAGGGCACGCTGGGTGCACCCAAGTCAGCTTTACAACATCCTCCCCTCGTTTGAGAAAGCTGATGTCCTCATCAGGGCCAAACTAGAACCTAAGACTCATGGCACGGGCTTAATTCACCGGCCAGACTTTAGTCACATATACAAGGGCACGGGCTTGATTCACCGGCCAAAGAAAACCAACTGTAAAGCAGAGTAATGATATTGTGTTTTACACCCAGCACAGGAAAAGTGTGGATCTAGTTCACTTACGTAAAACCTGTGTGAAGCTGCTGCACTTAGACATCAAACTGAAGCTCACTCCTCAATGAGAAATGCGGCTTACTTTATTAGCATGAAAGAAAAAGGTACTCACGGCTCCCTTAAGCCTCAGATATGTCGTTGTGGTCGCACATCTGGATGAGTCCCCTAGGACTCTAGATATTTCGTTTGGTCGTCCAGGTTGAGCTCCTTGAGCTCTGCATCGGCACTTAGATTCACCTTTGACGTAGAAACTGCAGGCAATGTTGGCTCCATTTGACCTCGCGTCAACTGGTTTGTCACTGTTGGATGTCTTTCATTAAAAAGATGAGTTTTCGCTTGGTCACACAAGGTGAGCTCCTTGAGCTCTGCATCGGCACTTGAATTCACCTTTGATGTAGAGACTGTAGGCAATTTTGGCTCCATTTGTTCCCGTGCCAGCTGGTCTGTCACTGTTGGTTGTCCTTCGTTAAATAGGTGAATGAGATTGGGAGGAATGGTTGGCTCAGGTTCATTTGTGTCGTTCTTTTCTAGTTGGTCCCCTGGCACAGCTCTGACGACACAAGGTCTCCTGCCATTATATAATAACACAAGGTTAACCCCTTTTGCCAAGAAGGCCACCACATGTTCGTTAAACCAACTTAATCCCAAAATAGCGTCGAAGGCATCCATCTTCAAGATTGTGAACGTTAGTCGATTCTTCCAGGCTCCCAGAGAGATTGGTAAGTTGGTTGCCAATCTACAAGTGGTCATTGTACCTTTCGCGGTCTCCACACAAATAGGAGTCACATTTTCTTCACATTGGATGTCCAATTCTCCTGTCAGTTTTTCTGACAAGTAGTTATGAGACGCCCCCAGGTCTACCATGAAGTAAATGATCCTGCCTTGAATACAGCCTTTCAGGTACAATAACTTGGATCCTCTCGCAGGAGTCGCCATAAGATGTTCACGATAAGCCGCAAGTGCCCCTATCTGTTGCAAGGCATTCAGGTCAGACTCCGTCAAATCCGTTTCTGGGTCCTCTTCATCATCTTGTTCACCATCTTCTTGATCAAATGCCTCTCTCTCCATCCTATCAAATCCTTCAATGGCAGCCATGATTTGCTTATTCAATGGTTTGGGGCATGATCTCCAAGAGTGACCTTGCTGATGACAGTTGAAGCAACGCATGGAACTGCCCACTGTTGGTGAGCTGTTGCTGTGACTAGTCGAAGATCCAACATTGTTTCTTCTCTGGAACATGTTCCCTCCATTGTTGCCTTGGTTGCCAAACCCTGTTTTTGTTGGGAATTTATTCACGCTACTCGAGGCTTGGTTGCCATTTGGAGCTGAGTCCCCTCTTGAAAAGAAGCTCGGACTCGGTCTGGATCCACTAAATACTCTTGTTGAGGTTGCGGGAGCAGCTGGTGCCAATGTGCTCTCATAATCACAAACCATTTCAGCCGCTCGAATAGTTGAATTGAAATCATGGGGCATGTAGCTGTCTATCGCACGTCGGGTCCAGGATTGCATTCCAGACAATAGGTAATGAGTTTTGTCCGCCTCGGACATATCTTCAATAACCCATACACTCTGTCTGAATCTATTGAGGTACTCTCGCAATGACCCTTTCTGTTTGAGCCCCGATAATTCTGTCCTCAATCTCATGTGTGAATCCTTCGGTATGAACTCCTCTCGTAACGCGGCTTTGAATGCGTCCCATGTTTGAAAATGCATTCCTGCCATCCGGTACCAATTTGTAGTGTAGCCCTCAAAATATGCTAATGCCAAGTCAGTTCTTTCTTCCTCAGGAGTGTTCATTAGACGGAAGTAATGGTCCATGTGAAACAACCAATCTTCCACAACTCGAATATCACGCTCTCCTTTGAAAGTAGGTGGTGCTTTCACTTTGGCAGTCTTTCTTGGGCCCTCCGTGGTTCGCGCTCGTGGTTCTCTTGGTATCTGTGGAGGAGGCGCCACTGCATTCTCCCTAGTTGCTTCCAACTCTTCAAACCTGGCTTCGAGCTGTGTTAGCCCGTCTCTCATTTCTCTAGCAAGGTTAATTTGGGTAAGATTCATGGCTCGCAAGGATGTTTGCCATTCTTTCCTTTCGGTTTCTCTATCCTTCTTCACCTCGCTAAGCATAGCCGTCATTGCGCTTGATAAGTATTGCCGCATCTTCACTTCAAAGAGGTCCTGTTGTGCCTCTGGCAAGGGTTCATCTCTTGGTGTAGGTTCAGAAGGGCCACCCATCTCTTCATGGAGGGGCGCCACTGTGGAGTGCATACGCTCTTTCTTTCTCGACTTGGACCTGGTGCCATCTCGATGCATGCGAGAGCTGTATTCTCGAGTCAGCTCTTCTCCGTCCGTCAGTGCTCGTAACTCTTCAAGATGGTCCTCCATTATAGTCAGAGGTGTACTTCCAACAGATTATCGCCTCAATCCTTTTTATATTTGAAGCTCTCCCTTCTGTCAGCCGGGCCCCACAGCTCTCTTTTCTTCTTTATTAAATCAGCTTCAATGAAAATATCCCTTCCTCAAACTTAGCACGCCCACATCACCTGAGAGCCAAGTAGGAACCAGGTCATTTGTGTCCAAGCAAGCACACGACAAACGGAACATACCAACCAAAGCAAACATAGAGGATCCCTCTCAAGCCACAAACCCCCCCTGAGACCGGACGTAGGACCTTTGCCTAGCCGCGCCCACACAAATCTATCACAGAATTAGCCCACGGGGAAACATCCATCCAACCATCCGTGCTTTCACCATTAAGCAGCACATTGCCTCAGTCACGCCCCACCACTTTTTGGTCGATAGCCCTTATAGCTAAACGATCGGCAGCTATCCCGCACCGGCAGCTAACCACCCGTGCTTTACACCCGAATTCGAGCAGCATCTCTGTATCAATGGTTAACCCGTACAGTTCGAATATGTCGCCCCGCACCCCACAAGGTACAGACCGTGCTTTCACCTACCTAGGCAGCACTTTGCCTCATCCGTCCTACGTGCAGACAGCGCCAGGCCCGAACCGCGAGAACTGACCGTGCTTACACCTCGAGGGCAGCACTTTGACTCATCAAGTCCCCCGTTCTGCCGACCACCCCGACCGTGGACGCACCCGTGCTTACACTGTGGGCAGCACCTTGCGCAACGGTTGTCCTGACAAATCCCAAAAACGTGGCCATCCCTGTGAGACTTGCGTAGCTGACCGGCTAGTCGGCTCTGATACCACATGTTGCGCCGGCGCCTCAAAGGGCGCTGGGACTTGAGCGGTTTCCCCAACACGCGCTTAAGTCTAACATTCATCCATCATGCACTTACGTAAAAGCCAACTCAGAATCGTAACAAGCTTAACCATTCAGACTTAAGAAAACTGGAATCCCAACCAACCCGAAAGCCAACTCAGAATCCGTCCCCAAAAGGTAACCAAAGGCAAAGACAAGCCACACATGAAACCCAAGGCATAGTGGTCGCCAAACTGACCAATTGGCATAGCGGCAAGCCCCATGTCGATGACAGGGACCCTTAGGCGCCAGCGACGCAAAAAGGTTGTAGTAAGGGTCCTTCCACTTGGACCAGTCCCGGAGGCGAAACCGAAATGGTAATCATCCCCAAGGATCAACTTTATTAGATTTGGAAGAGGTTACATTCATACATAGACTGACCGGTCTCGGGGCCACCAACACGTGCTGGGCATTGTGCCTGGCTCGTGCTGGTAGAGGGAGCTGAGACCTGGCGACTGGATTCCTGGCGCTGGTTGAGCTGCCCAAGTTTCTGTCTGCCGGACTCCCCCTATAGTTCTGCTGTGATTCGGCGCACCCCCTCTGGTTTGAAACATAGTGCTTTCTGGTAAAGCACGCTTTTTAGGACTTAGTTTTTATTTTGCTGATTAAGCCTGGCAAGCCTGGCAGAATCAGTCTGGCTCCCGGACATGGGTCCCGGGAGCCGTCCCGGCGGCCGAATCAACCTGCTTTCCTGACTAGGCCATGACTCGAGCTCCAGAGCTAGCTCATGACTTTGTGACTACTTGACTGGCTCACCACAGGTCGGAGGCTCAGTCCTTGACATTCTAACTTGCTCTGGGACCTTAGGGAGTGTCACCCCTTTGAGTCTTACAGGGCACGCTGGGTGCACCCAAGTCAGCTTTACAACAGTGAGGTATGCATAACTTCAAAAAAAAAGCTGCCTTAGTTGAATGAAAATGAAGAAAGAGAGAAAAACACAACCAGCACATAGATTGTCCATTCAGAAAATGGAATTTGCTTGTACATTTCTACCTGATGACTCTTGAGTGTCAACCATTGATACCTGTGCGGAACTGAACAAATCTGGAGCTCAGGGAGCTCAACACAAAGTGCATCAAGGACAAATCAGGAGCTCAAAGGAGTTCCAAAGTCCAAAGTCAGAAGCGACAGGGGCGAACATTTCAAAGAAAGGCCTTTGTCACCAGTTAATAAGGTTCTCGGGTTTTATGAAAGCGAAATCAAATCTACGCTTTTCCCAGACAAAGATATATTTTCAAGTTATGTAATTTTTCAGTACAAAGATCTGAGCCTCCGACTTGTGGTGTGCCAGCTTCAATGTTAATAGAAAGTGGCCAGTAAATTGAGTACTGTGCCAAGTAGCTTAAATGTATAGTTATTATAATTGGGAGACACCTTTACTTTAATCTAACATCTGATGAGGACATCAGATTTGATAAAGGTGGGGTGGATGTTGTAAAGCTACCTTTATAAGCTTTACTTTCGGCGCCATCGGCGCCAGCTATGTCCCTGGCGCCAGCAGCGCCCCTGCTGCTCCCGGCGCCACTGTGACCAAAATCCAGCCGGCGCCAAGTTCCTATGGCTGAAAATCTTTCATCGGTTCTAGCGGAGTCCAGAGAGCTCAGAACGATGTGCAATCACCTCACACGATCTAGGCATGATTAAAGGAAGCCTGGGGATCAATAAAATCTAGAGAGAGAAAATGACTTTCTAGAAAGAGAAAATTCTAGAGAGAGAAAAACGTGCTTTACCAGCTTGGGTAGAGTGCTTGGTATGAGGGGGGGTGCCGAATCACACAAATACTATAGGGGAGTGCGGGTTGCGACTCAGGGCAAGCTCCAACCAAGTCTCAGCCTCCCTTGCTGGAATGTTGTCATGGCTCTCGCCTTGGCATGCTAGCGCCCCGGAGACTAGGGTCGGTCACACACTTGAAATGTAACCTTCTCAAATTTATCAATAAAGTGGGATTTTTCTCAAACTGACTCTGATTACCTTCTGGGTTTCAGTGTTCGGTAAAAGCGCCAGTTGTAAGGCCGCTTTCAAAATTTTTAACTTGGCACATAGCTGAGGGTCGTATCCCGGGACGCCAGCGGTATGCCGTCGGGACCATTCGGTCCGTGGCGCCAGCGGTATGCTGTCGGGACCATTTGGTCCAGGAACTGGTTGTTTCCATATCTGTCGCGGCAGGTGGTTCTGAGTGTTCCTTGCATGAACGTGAATGGGTTAAGCTCTTGGGGAACAGGCTCTAACCTGTCGGCTGAGTTGGATGGCTTGCTTGGGTGGATGTTACCTGTTTATGGCTGTCCAGTCTGGCGTGGCTCCAGGTTGGCTTCCAGCGCTCGTGACGAAGCTTTTAGTTGGTTAAGTCTGATGTAAGTCAGACCGCTTGCTTGGAATGGATGTTACTCGTTTGTAACGAAGCTTCGAGTTGGTTAAGTTTGATGTATGTCGGGCGGCTTGCTTGGAGGGAAGTCACCCACATCGGGACCCCCGATCTGGCATGGCGCCAGGTTGGATCTCAATGTTGGTTTTCGGAACTTCAATTTGGTTAAGTCTGATCGTTGTTGGCGAGTTGGCTGCTTGTATGTCAAGTGGGTTTGGATGGCAAGAGTTGAAGGCTGGGAAGCTAAGTCGTGGTTCCCGGCTCCCTTTGGGATGCCTGCGCTACAGAGCTATTCCAACTTGATTTCACAAATGCATTCCTCAATGGTTATTTGGAAGAAGAGATCTACATGAGGCAACCTGAGGGCTTCATCAAGACAAAGCATGAAGGAAAGGTGTGTTTCTTGAAGAAGAGCCTTTCAAGCAAGCACCTAGAGCATGGTACTCTAGGCTAAACTCTTTTCTCATTTCCATCAATTTTGTAATGAGTGCTTATGATCCATCATTGTACTTAAGATTCATTATTCTTGTTTTGTATGTAGATGACATTATCTTGAGTGGTAATGATCTAGATGGAATTAGAGATGTAAAAATTGCTTTGACAAAAGAGTTTAAAATGGTAGATCTCGGCCTATTAAGCTTCATTCTAGGAATAGAGGTTATTAGAGGATGTGATTTTAGCTTTTTTTGTCAATCTAAGTATGCTACATCCATCCTAGATAGATTTGGAATGAAGAATTGTAAAGGCATTGAGACACCAATGGAGCAACATGTAAAAGCATCTATTGATGGTGATGAAACATCCTTTGAGGACATCACATTATATAGGAGGCTTATAGGCTCCTTGATTTATTTAACTATAACTAGACCTAATCTTAGTTATAGTGTTGGAAAGTTAAGCCAATTCATGCAAAGTCCTCTAGTTTCACACTGGAAGATGGCCAAAAGAGTTCTTAGATATATTTCATCTACTAAGAATTTTGGCATTTTGTATAGAGGGACTAATCTTGGCTTGAAATATCACCGATACTACTTCTGCAAAAGAAAACACACCAAACCATATGAAAATAGAACAAACATCATTTGATCAATACTTTGTGATTGTTCTTGATTGTTAAGTGTCAAATTGCTATTGTAGATCAATTTGTGTGTCTAGTTTTTGTAATAGATTGATTAGCAAACACCCAATCACTCTTGTGGATCTTGTGTAGATCCATTATGGGTCCTAAAGTACTATACTTTCACATCGTATTGGATCCAAGTACAAGAGGCTATTGATTGATCAATTACAAATCCATTTTTAGCAAGTTTTGAAGCTAAAAACTAGAATTGAAATGGCGAGTTTGAATCTATACTTTGAGGAGGGGATTTGATTACAAACTTGATAGGGATAAAAATCCATATTGTCCACATGTGTGGGCATATCTGAACTTGCATTTAATGCTCATTGTACCTTTGATCCATACAAATGGATTCTATTGCATCTTGATGTTTTTTGGTGTTAATCCTAGGAAAAGCTACCAAGATCAAGTGCCATTGATTAAATTTGACTTTGTATTATGAGATCTAATTAATCTAGCCTGAGAAAAAGTCCTCAAAGTGTTTTACAGGTATTGAAAAACCATCAAGAAGTGTGTGTGATTTTTCCATTGTATTGTCCAAAAATAGTCAAAATTGACTTGATATGATTGTAGCTTGATTGGATCTCATCTAATCTTCATTTCATCTTTGTGAGGAAGTGCTAGAACCGTGGTTAGAAGTCCTTTTGGTGGGCTAAAACCAAATTTGAGAGGATCACTACAAGAGAGACCTATTGTGAGTTTCTAGAATCAATCAAACCAATTTTTCTTTTGTAGAATTCACTAGTAAGATGGGATCAAATTGGGCTTTCCTTCTAGAAGCTAGTGAAAGACTAAATTCTACAAATTATTCCATTTGGAAGGTTAGGATGGAGTCACTAATGGTGCTCCAAGTCCTTTATGAATTCTTGATTGAAGAAGAAGAACCTCTTGGTGCACAAGAGTTGATTAGATACAAGAAGAAATCTAGACTAGCCGCTTCATTGTATTAAGATGAATGTTAGTAATGATCTTTTGAGAGAAGTAACTTCTTGTACTAGTGCTAAAGAGGCTTGGGATTTAAAAAAAAAAAAAAATCCAATAACACTTTTAGAGTCCTCATGATTAGAAATTAAATCTTGCAAAGCATGAAAAGAAGTGAGGAAAATGCACAAGACTATGTGCTAAGAATTAAATCTCTCAACAAAGAGTTAGCCAGTATTGGTGAGAAGATTAAAGATAGTCAGCTATACAAATAGTCCTTAATGGTCTAGGAGATGATTTATCAAACTTGGTCCAAAGTTTTGCCATCCAAGACGCCTTGCCAACTATTGAAAAACTTCATAGGGTATTACTGGCTGAAGAGTGTAGGATGCTCCACACCAAAACAAGAATGAATGCATTGTCATTGCAGGATGGAGATGAGAAAGCCAATTTCACATTCAAGGGCAAAAAGAAGACCAATGGAGCTAAGAAGAACTTGGCGCTATGGCACAAAAGGTTGGGCCACCCCAACTTCAAAGCTATGGAATCCATGTGTGCAAAGGAGCTTGCACTCGGCCTCCCCAAGAGCTTGGCAAAATATGGAAAGCATTGCGAGGCTTGTAGCCTCTCAAAGGCTCATAAGCTACTATACTCAAGATCTACAAGATCTAACACTCCTCTTGAAATCATACATTCGGATGCACATATTTTCTCTCAAGCATCTAATGGTGGCGCTAAGTACTATGTAACCTTCATTGATGATCATTCTAGATATGGTTGAATTCACCTCTTATCTTGTAAATCTTTGGTGTTTGATTCATTTGTAAAGTTCAAAACTCTAGTAGAAAATCAACTTTTAGTACTAAGATCAAGGTATTAAGACGTGGAGGAGATATATCTCCAATAACTTGATAGAGTTTTGTAGTTCTAATGCATTAAGAGAGAGTTATCATGTCCTTATACCCCACCATTGTATGTCCTTCATTGGCATACTATAGAAGTTTTCTCACTACTTTTATGATCCTTTTGGTTCTTCAGTGCATGTAGTTCTCCATAATAACTTTTGTTTTTTCCTATATTTTAGAACATTTTTGGGACTCTAACACCTAACACATAGATTTTACATTTTAGTATAGTGCAATGGAGTACATAATATTTTTCATAGTGTGACTTAACTCAAAGTTTCCATTTCATGAAGTACAGTTGTCCCACTTTCATATAACTCTATAACTATACATATTCCAGCCTTGAGCTCTATGTATTGTGTGGATGTTATAGAGTAAGTCTTTTATTATTTTAAACTCTATTAGTAAGATGGAATCATCACATCAACATTCTTGAGCTTTTCACTTCATATTGACTTTTAGTTTTTATTTTATGAAGTACAAATAATTGGCCCACTTTCCAGTATCTCTATAATTATACACATTCTAGCCTTGAGTGCGATATAAGTATTGTGTTACATAGTAAGTCTTTTACTAGTTTAAACTTTATTAGTAAGATGGAATCATCACATCAACATTCTTGAGCTTTTAATATGATATTTCAATTTGGCAATGTGGTTGCAAGTGTTCTATTGGACATACTTATCTAAAATTGAGAGTATAATTTATTCACAATAATTGGTATTCCTTCATTCTATATAGATATGAATCAGAAGGAGTTGATGGAATCTGAAAAATTGGAAGACTTGGTAAGACTCAACAAATATGACATTTGCAAAGATGTAAGATTTCTTCCTTACTGTATACCTAGAAATTATATTCATAACCAACTTAGTGATGAAATAGCTTAGAAAGCAATATATAAGTAATGTTGTGCTAGCAATCTTATGCAACATTTTAATAAGGTTAAGTCAATTTGAGAAATGATGTGATCATGAAATATATTAATATTTCCATTGGAAAGACAAGGTTTTGTCAAAAGGACATGTTTATCATTCCACTTTAGACATAAAGAAATGCATATAAACATTGGGGAGTGTCTAAGTTGACACGTTTTTTGAAATAATTTAAAATGGTTTTATAATGATATATGCATACATCTAGGTCAATTTCAAATTTTGAATCTACATGCCTATGAGTAAAAAGTATTTGCAATATCAAAAGTCCTATTTGGCCAACAAAAACTGTGAAAAGATGTTACTTGGATGTGTATTGAAAGGGAGTACATGATTAAGATAGAAAATTTTGAGTGCACAAGTTACCAAATTGCGCATGCTAGTATAAAAAAATTGTTAACATGCTAACATAACAGGATCCCTAGGAATTTTAATTATTCTAGAAGTTTATCTCGTGAGAAAGACAACCACGTAGCCATCACATGAGAAAATATAAGCCACACTTATCCAAACAAAACAAATCCAATGCAAATTTTCCTAATAAGCAAAATTTTAAAAAATGTGAGTAAATTTTAATCATTAAGCATAATGTCAAAATACATCCAATCTTATAGTGAACTAGTCTGTGTCACTATGAGAGTTGATCATGGCAGCTAGACTCTCTTTAGTAAGGGGAACTTAAAGCTGGAGCTTGTCTTTGATCTACTTAGCTCTTGATATAAGTCTCTTTCATAGGTTTTCTCAAAAAAATTAGCATTCATGATATTTTTCAATTTTAAGCATATGTAAAGATTGATCACAAATCCAAGTTTTCTTTGAACAAAGTGCTATTGGATGCCTATTTGCTTCTATTGCTCAACCTTGGAGATATTTTAAACCAAAAATAAGCAAAGAGAACTGACTATTAATACCACTTTACTATGAGTAACAAGGATATATATTTAGGTCAACATTCTATGACAATAACTATAATTGCAACCCTAGCACTGTAAGTAGTGTGGTAGAAGGTAATGAACTAGGCTACATGCTTACCTTCAACATAGATAGTTATTCTAAAAATAGTCGTTATTAGTTTTCAGGAACAATCCTTGAATAAGCATAAAGGTTCAATTGTATATTCTTTTTTACATTTTCAAAAACTGGCTTGACTGGCATTTTGTTCGTGAGTCTAAACCAAAGCCCTTAAGCTAGTGAATACACTAGGCTAGTACGTCTTGATGTTAACTAGTACAATTTAGCGCAAAAAATAACATGTGTCGTGAGCGCAACTAGTTCGTCAACCTTCCATAAATAGGGTTAGGTTTAGTCAACATGAGGTGGTGACATAAGAGGCTTACCCTCGTAGTAACTGGATGTTTTTTCCTCTCCTCTTCCCCCTCTCTCTACCTCCATCCCCCACTTTTGCTTTTATTATCTTCTCTTCTTTTCTATTTTCTTCCATCGGTACTTCTCTTTCTCTCCTCCTCTCTTTTCTTAATCACGGTCTTCCTTAAGTAGAGCATTGGTTTCACACTCCCTCTATTTCATTTCATCAAAGCAAGCTATGTTTTAATTTCTTGATCTAATGTATAACAAGTAAACTAACCTCACCATTTTTGTGTATGTTTGTTTTTCTTGTTCCATCTTGTTTTTACTTCTTCGTGGCTAGTATTGGGTGTACAAAGTGGATGAGATTGCCAAAAAATGTCAAATTTTTTTTAAAAAAAAGCATTTTTTCACCTTTGCAACAAAAGATATAGTGAATCACCAGTAAAAATTTGTGATTTTTGTCAATGGTCATTCTACATAAAAACTAGTTAAGGGATTTAATACATCAAGATGTAAAACGTCCAAAAATTCTGCCATGAATCATTGGTCAAATTTTAATTTGTTGCTTAGGTTTTGGTCTATATTTAGGGTTTATGTTCAGTTTAGAATTAGATCTTAGTTACGGTTTAAGTTTACATTCATGTTTAGTTTGTTACCCTTCAAATTTTTAGTGAGATTTTTATCTATCGCCAAGGTTTAGGTTCAAGTGTAAATTTAGGTCGTATGTCAATACCAAATAGTGTTTATGACATGAGATTTTGTATCTACTAAATTTCTATATCATGCAAGTGAAAATGTTCTCCCATTGTCCACTACCCCAACCTAGCTAAGCCCTTTTGCTACTAGTCTAGCTTTGTATGTGTCAAGTTTCCCCAGTTGCCTTGTACTTGAATTTTTAACCCTATCACCTTCCTCTAAACTGACAATTCAACTAGATCTCATGCTCATTTTTCTTAGTAAGTTCATCTCTTCCTCCATATATTCTCTCTACGCTTCCCATTCTAGGTATTGTTGTGCTTCCATTGGGGTTTTAGACTCCCTCATTGTCTCTTTTTATGTCCACAACTTATGACGGCCATTTTGTCATACCTCTCTAAAGCTTTTTTCGTTTCTTGTAGATGTGACTTGGTTCTTCTAATTGTTCTATGTGATTACACTCTTTTTCATCCCGCATTTGTTGTCCCACATTGCTTGTTGATGCCACGTCACTTCCATTATCAAGGACCCCGATTTTAATATGTTTTTCCCTATCATTCTTCTCGAAGTTCCACTACCTCTCTTGTTCCACTACCTCTCTTGACAAGAGAATCGTCATCCTAGAAAAATCATATACTTTGTACCTCTAGGCATTGATTTGGAACCCTACAAAATGCAAAGAGACCTCCTTGGGTCTAACTTTTTTTTCTTTTTTCTTTTGGGACATGCACATATGCCTTACATCCAAATATCCTTGCGTGCTTTACTATTGGTTTCTGCTTTGACCAAAGTGCCTCAAGAGTTGTCTTTTCTAGCTCAATTTCTACTCTCTAGAATATATACAATATTGCATACTACTTCAAACTAGAGACACTTTGGTAAGTTTTGATCATGCAACATAAATCTTGCCATATTTTTGCACTCTGTTAAGTCATTTTGCTACGAAGTGTGTGACATAGCAGATTTTCCTCTCTACAATAGTTTTTAAACCTATTACCAATGTACTCTCCATCAATATTTAATTGAGGTTTTTTTAACCTTTAGCCATGTTTGTGCTTCGATCATAGTGACAAGATCCCATAAATTTTCAAGTGCTTAATCAATAGTCATCAATGAAGGTGTGATCAAATACCTCAAATACCCCAATAATTCTTTTTCTATGGGCTGCAAATGTCTGTGTGTTTCAATTTCAAGATGGAATTGGTCATGATCTCGACTCTTCTGGTTCCTGATGCTATTTACCTAGAACACACCCTTTGTAGGTATCAGCCTCGGTCTTACCATTGTAGTCTAACCCCATCACCATATCTCTTTTCCATGTGAGGTCTGGTGTTTCAGCCCCCGCGTGTCCCAATCATGTATGCCATATGGCATCCTTTTTGGTCCCGAATACTACAATGTTGGCATGATGCAAGGTCGTGACTGCTCCTACTAGCTTGTAAATTTACCTTCCCATATAGCACTTGCTAGTAAGCTCTCAGTTCATTGTGATGTGGCACTCATTACTTGCAAGCTTCAATTCAAGTCCCATCTTCTACTCACCAGAATCAGGTTTTTGGCGAGTTGAGGGATGTTGTAGAGATCTCTCTATCACTTCTCTCTTGTTGGCCAAGAGTTGCAAGCATACAATGCCTACTCCAGGTAAACTAATTGCCATTCTATCCCCAACTATGGATGCACCTCTTGATATGTGGAATAGACCTCTATCAAAAGTCTTGTGTTGTTGTCCCAAAGACCCAAGTACCAATCATCATCATCTAACTATATCAAAATTTGAGATTTTAATCACATCCCTCCGGGATCTTCTCCGGTTGAGGTCTTTTAGTGGTGTCACTTTAAGTCTCAGCTCTTTGTCATGGTTGTCTTCTCTTGATGTGCCCTCAGGTCCACAGATAGTCATGAGTGTTATGGTGTCATCCTCGTCCTCTGCTTTTGCTATGTTTGCTTGGGCTGAGTCTTTCCTCTTCACATCTTCTGCGTTTTTATGGCATTCCCCTGCAATGTGCCTGACCTTGTTACGATATTAACAAACTATATCCCTTTTATCAGTCATGTCTTGAAAAGCAAGCTTCCTTTGCACAATCATCATACTGTTGTGCCATGGGTTTCTTAAAAAAACTTCCCTTGAATGGTTCTTGCACTGCTATGCCTTTAATCCCTCCATCCAGAACCTCTCCTACCTCTCTAATTGAATCCCATATACATCATCCTTCCCACTGATGCATCTTCATCACATGTGTGTAAACTTTTCCTTCTCTCCTCTTCTTGAAGAAATCTATGTGTAATGAAGGTCAGATCAAGACCCTCAATCTTGTTCACCTCCAAAGTCATATTCAATGGATCGTAAGATCTTAATAAGCTCCCTAGAATGGTGAAGAAATTGCCCAGAACGCTGTTCAGAAACGCTTTTTTTGTTTTTTTGCAATATGATACTCAAATTGCGAAAAAGTTTATGGGGATTTGATGGCAGTGTCTCGAAATTTTTTTAAACACTACCGGGACCCTATTTTTGTCAGATAATATTGTTCTGATTGTTTTTAATAGGTGAATTTTTTTTTTAAACTTATAGTTTTTTTTTATAAACTTATTCAGAATGAACTCTAGAATAGTACCTGGGTCCTGAACATAGTAAAAAAAGATGAAGTCCACCCATAAAGTGCTAAAACATCAGCTCTATGTGTAGCAAGTACACTATGCTACAACCTCCTTACTACAAGAACATGCATGGAAACACGTCCACATTCTCTTTCACACCTCTATAGAGACACACATGTGGAAACCTTGTCGTCAAGGGCAGGTCAAAAACTTATGTTGGCCATAAAAAATCATAGCTGACGCAACACGTGGTGCTTGGTACACTCTATCTTGCAAAATAGGCTAAGGCTGATTGCATGGTGGTGTAAACCAGGAAACTTTTTTGGAACTTCATGAGTGGTAAAAGAAAAATAAAATGCATAATGGAATCATTTGAGTGAGGTATGCATAACTTTAAAAAATAAGCTGCCTTAGTTGAATGAAAATGAAGAAAGAGAGAAAAACACAACCAGCACATAGATTGTCCATTCAGAAAATGGAATTTGCTTGTACATTTCTACCTGATGACTCTTGAGTGTCAACCATTGAAAATTTTGAGAGGACTCACACTAAATGCAACAAGAATAATGTTCGACAAAACCACTATTGTGTTTGAGTACAATTGAGCCAGATACAATCACTCAATGGATTAAAAGTAGGTTAGATGGAGCTTAATAGAGATGATCTGATCAAATTTATCCAAATCACAATCAAAGTTAAGCACTCCCCACAAACAGATCAAGCTAATGGTTGAATTTAGCAGATTGAGCTTTCAACTTCTTTTGTTCCATCACTAGAGATTCAAGAACAGTCAAAGTTCCTAAGACTGTTGCGTCGTCGCCCATGTACCATGTGTGTCATGAAATTGCAATAAAAGTAAATCATGCAGTCTATCTGGTTCTATACTTCAGAAAAAGGAGGCCAATGGTCAAGCCCTTTGGAAATTTTTGGGGCAACAGAGTTGTATTCTGTAGGGAAGGATGAATTCTTCCAACAATATCCTTAATCAATGATGGCATTCTCCTGCTCATTGATATGAGTTTATTAGCTTACCCTAAGCTGGATCTCACAACCTCGTATGCCAGAAAGCAGGCAGCATTTGCGGGTACACTACGAGCCATGGCAGGGCCGAATCCTCGGTAAAGCCCCTTCACACCTTCTGCTGTGTAAACCTGGCGGAATGCATCAATTGTGCCATTATATTTGGGTTTGCTGTGATTGTCTACTTGGATGACGCTCTTGATCACATCTGTGGGGTAGACTGAGAGCCAGAAAACTGCCCCGGCTATGCCGCCTGCAGTGAGAAGAGATCCTCTGCCCAGCTGAGATGTGTCTCGCCCCCCTGCTATCCCCTGCTTTATGGCTTCATATGCCCCAAACATAGCTGCATTTCCTGGCACTTCTCTCAGAAGTGTTGGGGTTAGTCCCTTGAACAACCCTAATACTCCACCTTCATATCGAAGAACATGCCTTGCTACATCAATGGGGCCGTTATACTTGATCGGAACAACGGTGATGGTGGCGGCCGATCCTCCTGCCGCTGCTAGAGCTGGCGCACCCTCTGTCACTAAAGCCAGTGCACTCTGTGCCTGCAGCCTGCACTTCACAAGCTCTGTGGGACACGCTGCGAAGGACACCGCGATTCCTGCCCCCGCCCCTGCAACCATCTGCTGCCCCACGGACAGGCTGCCTCCCGGCCCCTCCCGCAGCAACGCTTCCATCTGCCCACGGGCAGTGAAGAGCACAGCATTGAGCACCGCAACGGTGGCCAGAGGTGCCCCCATGCCCTTGTACAGCCCCCGCGGCCCCTCAGCGGCCAGCGTCTTCTTAACTGCATCCATCGCTCCTGCATAAACAGGAGGCTGCCCAGGCGGAGGCACCGGCTGGCTCTGCAGCTTCACCTTGATCGTATCAAAGGGATGCCCAACAAGCAGCTGCGCTGCTCCTGCCAAAGTACCTGCCGCGAGATCCTTGGCAACATCCCCCATCTTTCAGCCTTAAACTAGGATTTCTGTGAGCCTTGCGCTGTTTCTCGAGCTCTTTTCCAGCTTCAAGCTACGATCTATCTATCCCTTCACACTCTCAACACTAAATAAACCCAAATCACCAAAGAATCTTTCATGGGTTGTTGCATTTGCGGCTGCTTCTCTTCTGCTAAAGAGCTATTCTGTAAAGATCTGGTGAATAAGAGCTGTAGCAGCTGCTCGGGACAGAGCTTTGCTTGTGGGCGTCGCCATATCCGAGCCTCCCCGAGGAGCTCTTGCCGCTTGCGTCTCTTCGGATCGTCTTCGTTCGCTATGCCCAGGACAGCGGGGGATGTACGGAAATAGATGTACGGAAAGATCTTAACGACCAGAATTCCACGTCAGGGCATGTACCTGCTTATATGCCCCTCTTTATATATAAAATTTATTACCATGTTTCCTCTTGGTCAAGGTCGCCCTTCCCCACTGAAGGGTTACAACTTACCGCCCTCGAACCTTGAGGATGAGGGTAGAAGCCTTTCCTCGAGCGGAATGCTAATTTTTACTGTTTTTTTCAAAGATTTTTTTGCTGTAAATTTTTTGTACATGCACATTCTGCACGGAAAGTGTGTAAAAAAGTTAAGTTTTTTTACATGCAACTTTCGCAAATTTTTTCACATGTGCCTTCCGCACGGAAAGTGTGTAAAAAAGTTAAGTTTTTTTACATGCAACTTCCGGCAAATTTTTTTCACATGTGCCTTCTGCACGGAAAGTGTGTAAAAATAGTTATGAGGCATCTCCCTTTTCTTCATTAAAAAAGTAAAAATGAGATTACATATGGTGGAAGGCCCCGTCCGAGGGCCTTTTGTGCAAGGAGGGCGGACCTACACAGAAGGCCCGAGGCCCACGGGCCTTCCACAATGTAATGCAAGGTGAGAAGGTGGAGAGAATCAACATTCAGGAGAGAAGGCACATTTCGAAGAGAGAATGACAAATTTGGGAGGAAAGAGAAAGGTGGATGCATATTCCACTCCAACTTGAGCTTTGCCACTACGATTGGGAAATCGTCTTCTACTTTGGCCCTATTGCGCCCATGATCCGGTCTTTCCATCTGCCGGGTTGGGCTTCTCAGCAACCCATCCCTTGACATCGCTCGACTTCCAAGGGTCAGTCTCTGCATTCAATGCTTTGCCATTTATGGCATAATCATTGCCTCTGGCTAGGTGCAGCAATTTCATAAAAATTTATAGGGTGTTGAATTTTTCATTCCAAAAAGACTACATTCCAAAGAGCAACTTTGACTCGGGTTGGGAAGAGAGAGCATGGGCCATTCCACTCCTACGTCAATCATGAGATGGGTTGTGCATGTGAAGAGCCCTTATTCTCAACTATCCCAACTTTCCCAACCCATTTGGAGATGAGAGGTCTACAACCACCCTGGATCCCCCTTGCATGAGCTCCACAATCGAGACACTGTGTCCTCCGATTGTAGTAACTCACCCTAACACGTGATAACTCCAACCATCTCACTTTGTACTCTCCTCATGCTCAATAGCATGTTGCATATAGAACAATCTTTTGTCCTTCACTTGTGGAGGATAGAACAATGGCCCACAGTCTCTTGTGTGCATCATCCTTTAGTGAGGGGATTGCGTGGAAAAATACCTTTAAGAGATCATCACATTTCTAACTATGCACCAAGTTTGTGGTATCTAGTCTCATCCAAGGGTGGTGGTGGCTTTAAGAGATAGAGTGCTTGGAGCTCTTGCATCTCTCAAAACCTAGATCACGGATGGGGGTGGGGCCCAAGATGCTCTATCATGGCATATACTTGGGAATACGAACCTAGTTTCTTCCTCTCGTTTCTCAATTAGAGGCCAATTTTTTTTTTCTTTTTCCAACTGAATGTTACTCCTATAATTGTTAATTCTTTTTTTAACACAATTTTACAAAGGAAAAGTGCTCATTGTCAATTGTTTGAAAATATCACTCCTTCCTTAAAAAAATATAACTAGATAAGTATTAATCACACACCTAATAGTACATATAAGCATGTTGTTAATAAATCATGAATGTGGGCTTCACGGATAGCCATTAGCACGCCATCGTCATATTAGTTCATCCTTCTCTTCTAACAATCCCTACATCAATGATCTCATTGAACAAGTGGTGGCATCCAAGCTTTCTTATTCCTAAACAAGTCGCTCCATCAATTTAGCCACCACTCTCTTGGTGTTTCACAATTATTTATTTCTATCAAATGAAATGGAGATCCACGGTAGCGCATTTGCCTATATTTACTTATATTTCAATCATAATCTAGCTTGTCCTTCGTAGTGGGGTGAGTAAAGCCACTACAATTTTGGCACCGTTTATGGGGAGCTACGCCAATTTCTCATGTTGCAACATGTTTGGATGGATGTTAGCTTGCATTAGGCATCTTGTTTTGGCATGAATAGGCTTAAAATTGCATTATAGGGTTAGATTGAGGGTGATTTTGCTTGATTTGAGTGGATCTTCTTGTTTGAAATC
Source organism: Diphasiastrum complanatum (assembly GCA_029204225.1). Taxonomy (NCBI): domain Eukaryota; kingdom Viridiplantae; phylum Streptophyta; class Lycopodiopsida; order Lycopodiales; family Lycopodiaceae; genus Diphasiastrum; species Diphasiastrum complanatum. The sequence continues at coordinate 33,175,466 of CM055105.1, read as the reverse complement.
TAATCTAATTGTTGAGTAGGAGAAGTTATTCAGATCACAATTCTTAAGATCCATTTGGATATGAGAAATAAAAAAAAACAACAAAAATTGGTCATTTCTACCAGATTTGAACAAAAAGAAGACAAAATCGTCATTAGATCTGATAATTTTTTATCCTCTTATAGGACACCTTTGTCGAGTTGCAGTAAGCTTCAGTTTCACTCACAGATCCTTTAGATTGAAGGGCAAAGATTAATTCCCAGCAGATTTGCAAAAACATCAGAAAAACCATAAAAAAAATACCAAAAAACCACCAAAACCCTAAAAATACAGAAAAAGAACCTTCACCCGATTCACTATGGATAGGTGTGATTCAGATCTATCTACTGCCAGGTCGACGAAGAATAATACCAAAAATAGAAAGCCAAAGTGACAGTTCACTTACCTTTTGTAAAAAATTTATAAATTTCTACAACAATATCAATTCTCTGAGAAGAACCTTCGCCAGAGTTTGTGTCAACCCCACTTACTATTTTTGATAATCAGTGAGTTGGGCGAAGGTTTTCCAAAGGTCAGTTGTCATATTGACATATTTTTTTTGTCAAAAAAGTCTCTTTTTTGCAAGATTACTAGTATTACTAGTATTGCTTTCTGAGGATTCTAAATATAGTAAGTTTTCATTTGTGAGTTCGGCGAAGATTATATCTATCAAGATCTTGAAAAAAAAAGTCTATTTTTATCCTCGCCAAATTACAAAAACCTTTTTGTTCGCCAGAAAAGAACCTTCGCCACTTCTACCACATATTTATCTGTCTCAGATTTATCCATTGTAAGGTCAATAAAGGTTAATTTTACCAAATTTGTTAGAAAACAGCCATATTAGTGATTTTTTACCAAAAATAACAATGAAGAACCTTCACCGAACTAACCTTCGCCTATACTATTTCTAGGTTCTGATCTACCAGATCTAGCCTCTGTCAAAAATTTGAAACCATTCTGCTATAATTTGATAGTGATTCTGAAAAAAAAAAACCATCATTTTATCGCTTGATCATTGTCAAGTGATAGAGATTTTATAGATATGATTTGATCTGATCTGAGATAGAATTTTGTTTGAAAAATCTAGATCCAATCTCAATATCTGATTGTCCTAATTTGGAATTATGGCTAAAGGAGGACCACTGAACCCACCACGAATTGTTGTTAGAAGTTCTTCTCGTTTAGATATACCAAAGTACAATGGGTTATCTGATCCCATCAGATTTCTCCAGATCTTTCTGAATCATGTAGGGTTTATGGTGACACAAGATAAACTTCAGTTTTTTCCTATGGCCTTAACTGGAGCTGCTTAGGATCTATAACCAAGAGGAAGCATAACGTCAAGATTGAGAGATGGTTAAAGCCGCTCTCATTACGAGATTTAAGCCCAAAAAATTCATGGAAGATCCCTTTCTCCTTTTAAGTAAAATTAAAATGGGAAAGAGAGAGGTAGTACGAGATTATATTGAATGGGTTAAATACCTCATATCTGAGTGTGATCTCGATCTAATCAATGACGATGCTTTGATTATGTGATTTTTAGCAAGCGACCTAAACGAATTAGACGCAAGCTGAAACGCCATACTGAATAAGCTACGATACAAAGTGCTATGGATGATGCAATTCGTGAGGAGGATGAAGATTCTGACGACGAACCAAATGTTGGAATGTTGCCTTATATGGCAAGCCAAACCTCGACAACATCCACCACCATTGCATCAACAAAAATCAATGCTACTGTAGAGAAGATGATTGATGAGTTCGAAAAACTTGGTCAAAAGAAGCAGATGCAGCTGGAAAAAATACAGTCTCAATTCGACAAAAAGCTAAAAGCCTTGGAAGAATTCCATGGCTATGAATGAATGTCCAACGTTGAAACAACGAATGACGAATACTATTTGTCATATGTGCAATTCTACGGGACATGAAACAGCTTTTTGCTCGTTTAATCCTCGGATGCAAAGGTATGCAAAGCTTCAGTATCAAGAACCTACTTATTCAAAGGGTCCTAAGGGAAAGCCTTTCAATATTGCCCTTGTATTTTCAAAACGCCCAGCTCTGCCAGCTCCAACGGGACAAAGTGCTCCTCCTGCTAATCTCATGGAACCAGAACCTTTTGGTAATGAGCAATAGAACTATAGCAATGATCACGAGAGTGGTCCTTCATAGCAGTGCGCTATCTATGCTGTTGTGCAACAACAAGCAGCTAGACAATGGATCAGAGTGCCACTTGGATGTTTTGCATGTGGAGAGAATCGCAGAGTTGCTGAATGTCCAAACAAAGAGAAGTTTATACATTTTGTAGAGAATGTGGTTATGGACATTGTTATAAAGAATGTCCTAGAAGACCCAAACCACCACCGGTTATTGCTCCAGTGAATATGATTACAATCAAGAAAAGACCAGTAGTTCAATCTGAACCAATTGTACCTTTGATGATTGTTACCAGAGCTCAGAAACAAAAAGAGGTTCAAGTTGATCCAGTACCTGCTGAATCTGCACCAACTACAGATATACCTACCGCATCAGGGGTGTATCCGAATCTCAAAGTAGAAAAGAAAAGATATCAAGATATGAGACAATGGATTAAACAGTTGCAAGAAGGAAAAGCCCAAGAAGCCGCTAAAGCAGCAGCCAAAGTCCATTCTCCTTCTATGCGACAAGCAGATCCAAGAATAGATGTTAATACACAATCACACCATCATGAATAACCCTTCAAGGTGACGGAATCTGAAGCACCGCAAACATAAATGATCGTAATTTTTTTGTCTAGCAAGATGGATATTACACTAAGAGAATTTCTTAAGCTGGTGCCTAAAGCAAAAGAAGTATTAGCAGAAAGATTGACTCAAATGGAACCACAAGTCCGTTAGAAGCCACTTTTTTGTGCCGGGTTTGAAGAAACAAACGAAGTACTCAATGTGGGAACAGCTTAGAAAAGTGAGCAAAAAAACATCATCCTACCCCTATACAACATAAACAGTTTGGTAAAGAAGGAGCCATGATTGATGGAGGTTCAAGAGTTAATCTAATTTCAACCAAGCTATGTGTAAAATGGGGACTTACCAAGTTGAAGCCTGCCACTTTTGCCATCAAGCTAGCTGATCAAACGACAGTCCGTCCTAGAGAAATGGTTGAAGATGTACCTGTCAAAATAGCTGGAGTGCAGTTTGTCATTACTTTTGTAGTAATAGACTTACCTGACACGCCAAATGTATGCCGTTTGGACTTTGTAATGCACCTAGTTCATTTCAAAGAGTCATGCAATTTTCCTTCAAAGACTACTTGATCTCAAAGTCCATAGTACCGATACAGACCACTTGGATCATTTGGAAAAATTATTTGAACGTTGTTGCAAATACCAAATCTCCTTAAATCCAGAAAAATGTCAAATTTGGATCACTCATGGAGTTGTCGTTGGACATGTGATATCTACACATGGCATTGCTACGGATTCTTCCAAAATCAAAGTCATTGTCGAGCTACTGCTGCCAGGAACAATTCGTGGAGTCTTTGTGTTTCTGGGTCATGCAAATTACTATCGGATATTTATTCTATTCTTTGCGGATTTAGCAAGACCTATATACAAATTGACTATTGTACCAATTTGGACAGAAGAGGAATTGGAAGCATTTCAAAAATTAAAGAAAGCTTTAGCTTCTGCATCGATACTACGAACTCCAATTTAGACAATTGAGTTCCATGTTCATACTGATGCATCGAAATATGTCATTGAATCAGTTTTGATGCAGCCAGGTGAATATAAGAAGAATTATCCTATTAGGTTTGCAAGCAGACAACTTACAGATCCGGAGAAGAATTATTCGACAACCGAACATGAAGCATTGGCCATGATTTTTTCTATTAAGAAGTTTCGACATTATCTATTGGCAACGCATTTTGTATTTTATACTGATCATCAGCCGTTACTTTATTTGGTGAACAAGACATGTAATACAAGACGTATTGCAAGATGGCTACTTTTATTGAACGAATTTGATTTTTGTGTTGTGGTTCGAAAGGGTAAAGAACATTATCTAGCAGACCATGTTTCAAGGATTGAATCAACACCAATTAATACTGAAGTGAATGGTGAACTACCAGATGTTGCATTGTTTTATGTTGAAGCAGTGCCTGAATGCTAGGCCAACCCAATGACTCCTTGACAGAAGAACAAAAAATACAATTGATTCATAAGGCACAACCTTATCGATTGATTGCTGGACAATTGTATCGCCGATGAATGGATGATATTTTACGAAGATGTGTTTTGCCGCATGAAGTACGTGAACTTATCATGTTTTCACATGATGGCATGGGCGGAGGACATTTTTCAACAGATATCACTATTTGTAAACTTTTACAATCAGGGTGTTGGTGGCCTACACTTCATAAAAATACAGAAAATTATATGCAATCATGTGATGTTTGTCAACATGCACGTCGTCCTACATGACAAAATTATGAATCTTTACATCCAGTTTTATCGCAAGCACCGTTTTAGAAATAGGGCCTTGACTATGTGGGTCCTATTCATCCTGTGGCAAGAGGATCTCATGTCAGATATATCATTGTTACAACTGATTATATGGCCAAGTGGGTTGAAGCGAAAGCAGTTCGAGTTGTAGATGCAAAATCAACGGGTAAGTTCCTCTATGAAAACGACATTACTAGATTTGGATGTCCTATCGAAATCGTAAGTGATCGTGGAACACACTTTGTGAATGAAACAATAAAGTGTCTGCTGGAAGATTTTTTGTTATTCATCGGTTTAATACTCCGTATTATTCGAGGGGTAATGGTCAAGCTGAATCTTCCAATAAGATTCTCTACAACATTATGACAAAAACGGTGGAAGCAAGTCATTCTGATAGGGGACATAAGCTTTATGCAGCGTTATGGGCATTTGGAACAACTTACAAAGGTAGTACAAATCAAACTCCATTCCAACTTGTCTATGGTCAAGATGTAGTTATGCCAATTGAATTTCTGATACCATCCTTACGCATAGTGACAACGGAACGGTTGGATGATGCGAAATCCTTACAGATGCGTCATGAGGCTTTACAAAAACTTTGTAAAACCAGATTCATGGCAGTTCATGCATTAGCAGCAGAGAAAGCTCGTCGCAAGGCATAACATGATCGCCGATTACACAAAAAAAAATCTGAAAGAAGGAGATCTAGCACTAATGTATAAGGCAAAACTAATCAAAGGCAAATTGAAGTTCACAAGTGAAGGACCGCATAAGGTGAAAGAAATATTGAACTATGGAGCGGTTATTCTAGAACATTTGGATGGGAAAAACTTTGACACTCTAGTGAATGGCAGCCGACTACGCAAGTTTTGGCAACCAGATCAGCCAGTTCAACCAGAATGATCCAACAACTTGTCATTTTTTTTTTGTTTTACAATTTTTTTGTTTTTTAATACTTGAGTGATTTTTCTTTTCTTTTGAAAAAAAAATGATGAGCAAAAGTCAAAAAATCATCAGAGTGGAAAAAGTTGAAGGAAAGTATTTTCATAAGATAATTTTAGATGAAAAATGACTTAGGAAATCACTTTTTGGGTCATATTTTGTACATATAGTTATAGAAACCTTTTCCTAGTTTTCATCATCCACCTCAGATATATCTATACTGAGTTGGGCGAAGGTTATTTTGTACAGTTACTACCTAATTTGACCTTAGGCGAATGTTCAGCATTATGCCATTTTGGGAACCTTCGTCGAGCATCAAATCATCATCATGAACCTTCATCGACATGCCAGATGGATTCAGAATGCCAAAACTAGGTTGGCCATAGGTTCAGATCTTCAAATTTTGCATTTATTATAGTACCTAGGCGAATGATGTTGAACCTTCGCCATATCTTAAAAACCTTCGCCTATTCAATTTAGTCTCTCAGAAGCCTTCGCCGAGATTTTCACAACCTATTTTCACAGTACTGAACATGCCTGCATATTTTTGTCTAGAACTGAGAAGCCAAACTAGTACATTGTCTAATGGACCCTCAAATCAGCCTATAAAAGAGCAAAATTCGATTTCATTTCTCACTTGTGCTAGCGGAGCTCTTGAAAAAATTTCCAACGACCAAAACTTTTCAAACTTTTTACACTGCTTTCGGATACACTCTTGTGCCATTTTCTTTCAGTTTTATGTTTTTTCTCATCATGTCTTCTACAGATACTAGTCAGCCTCCTCAGTATGTCATTCATCGTGGCGTTCCGGCCAAGACGGATGTCATGATACTCCCTAGCACAAGCATGGTGGCTCAATGGATGAATATTGCTGAGCCTTTGCTCACGACAATGGGGATCCATGAGCGTGCCTATTCTAGAAGAATAATATAGATTTTATAACTATGGCTTTTAGCACCTGGATTGTGTTGGAGGGTTTGTGGATCCCAAGGCAACCCTTACCCTAGTTAATAAGTGAGAGGGATTTGGCACCTTGCCTGTGTAAGTCCAACCCGATGATCACATAGTTATTTGATAATTAGAAAGTCAATAAAAGAACTTTAGGCCTTTTGCGGGACTTTTAATGTCGCAGGGCCTAAATGTCAAATTAGTGAATAAAGTTGGGACTCCCACCAAAATTGGTTTAAATTCAAATTCAAGGTTCCCTCGAATTTTGAATGGGTTCCCACTCTTTTTTAAGTTTGAATAGTTAGGGAGGTAGAAATGGGCCAATAGGATTTTGAGGCCAAGGCCCTCCTCTCCACTATAAAAAGGGGCAAACTCGAGTTTGCTACACATGTTCATATCCTCATTTCAATACAAGCAGATTGGTTCTCTTATGGAATGGATTTGTGAATGTCCTTGCTCTCTATCTTTTTCCTCCATCTCTCATGCTTTTGTTGTGTTTGTTAATTGTTGGGTCTGAATGTTATTGGTATTGCCATTTCTTATACTTTTTGTGAGAGAGAAAGGGAGAGAGAGAAAGAGTAAGCTATCTTCATTGTGAAACATAGTGTTAATGGATCGTAATGTTAATGCTTAGGGTTAATGGATGTTAGATCTAGATGTGGATCTTCCATTAATGCTGAAATTTGAGATATGTTATTGCTCTCATGGGAATGAACCTACGCGTGACAACTACTTCATCTCCTTGATGCTAGATTGCTTGGATCTTGGGTTGAGGATAGGCCAAGAAAGAAACCCACTACAATTTTGGTGTCATTGTCGGGGAGCTACGCCAATTTTTCAGTTTGTAGCATGTTTGTTGGATGGTTAGCTTGCATTAGGCATCTTGTTGTGGCATGAATAGTGTTAAATCTGCATTTAGGGTTAGTTTGTAAGTGATTTTGCCTGATTTGAGTGGATTTGCTTGTTTAAAATCTAATCTGATTATTGAACAGGGGAATCTACTCAGATCACCATTCTTAAAATCCATCTGGATCTAAGAAATTAGAAAAAACAATAAAAATCGGTCAAATCTGTCAGATCTTGATCAAAAGGAGATAAAATTGTCATCAGAGCTGATAACTTTTTACCCTCTTCCAAGAAAACTTCGTCATATTTTTGTCAAAAAAGTCTCTTTTTTGCAAAAATACCAGTACTACTTTTGATTCTTCATCAGATCCTTTGTCGAGTTTCCTGAAGATTTTATTTATAGTAAGTTATTATTTTTGAGTTCGACAAATCTTAATTTTGGTAGAATCACAAAAATCTCTATTCTTACCCTCACCAAACTATAGAAATTGTATTTCTATGTGTTAGGAACCTTCGCTAGTTTTACCTTAGATTTATCTGAGTCAAATTCCTTATCTGAGAGTTCGACGAAGGTTATTTTCACCAAATTGTCATAGAATTCATTCTTGCATTGGTGTGCATTATCCTACACTCTTCAGCCACTAATACACTATGAAGTTTTTCTATAGTGGGGCCACTCCCTAGACCATTTCAGGACCATCTGAATAAGCTCTCCATCTTGAATCTTCTCTCCAATGGAAGATAACTCCCTATTTAGAGACTTGATTTTGAACACATAATCCTGTGCACTCTCATCACTCCTTTTGATGCTTTGCAAAATCTGATTCCTCACCAAAACTTGGATACTAGCTCGCCCTTCCAATACTAGCTTTTTGCATCAAAAACCTGCTAAAACTGGATTAGTCTTAAACACTAATCAATAGTCTTGTACTTGGCTTTGATACCATGTTGAAAGTACTGTACTGAGGATAATAAATGGATCTTTGAATGATCTATGGTAGGTGAATTAGTTCAGTTAAGTGGACTTTTCATGCAACTCCACTGTAGGAATTCGAGTCTCTCTCATGTAGGAAAGGCTGGGCATGTTTTGCCACATTGTGAATATTGAGATTTTGGTGTTTTGGACTCATTCTCTCTCTACCCGAGTTTTCTATGCTTGATTTTCTCTCTCTACCCGAGAGCAGCCTCTTTTTCCCATACTGAACACTTAGAATTATTTCTGATATTCATTTTCTCATAGTGAAGAGTTAGATTTTTTCATCAGATGTATGCCATTGTGCTCTTGCCTGAGATTTTTCAAGCATATTGTTCTTTGATCAATCTTGCGCAATCACAACACCTTAGTAAGATCCTGTAGGGTGTGTGGTGAAGCTCACATGTGCTAAAAACTTCACATGGGACATGCTTGTGATTTGGATGATAATGCTACTAATCATCTTGATGCCAAAGATCATGCTAGGATGGAGGAGGAGCTTCCAAGTGAAGAAGAACTTGAGGATCCACCTCAAGATGCAAGACTCCAAGAACTCCAAGAAGATATACAAGGGCAAGGACCAAGCCATTGAGGCTCATCTATGATGGTCAAGGTGATCAAAGGGAAGGCTCATCATCTTTCACATCTTACACCTTTCTTACTTCCATGTTAGATGAGCCAACATGCTATGAATATGCTTGTAAATCTAAGAGTTGGATGGATTCTATGCAAGTAGAGTATGATTCTCTCATTGAAAATCATACTTGGGATCTTGTGAATCTTCCTCAAGGGAAGAAACCACTTGATTGCAAGTGGGTGTTTAGATTGAAGTATAATCAAGATGGATCAATAAGTAAGCATAAAGCTAGGCTTGTAGCCAAAGGTTTTTTACAAACCAAAGGCATTGATTATGATGAGACTTTTTCTCATGTGGCTAAGCTTGTTACTATTAGGTTGATCATTAGTCTTGCTACAACCTTCAATTGGGAGCTATTCCAACTTAATTTCAGGAATGCATTCCTCAATGGTTATTTGGAGGAAGAGATCTACATGAGGAAACCCGAGGGCTTCATCAAGACAAAGCATGAAGGAAAGGTGTGTTTCTTGAAGAAGAGCCTTCCAAGCAAGCACCTAGAGCATGGTACTCTAGGCTAAACTATTTTCTCATTTCCATCAATTTTGTAATGAGTGCTTATGATCCATCAAGATTCATTATTCTTGTTTTGTATGTAGATGACATTATCTTGAGTGGTAATGATCTAGATGGAATTAGAGATGTAAAAATTGCTTTGACAAAAGAGTTTAACATGGTAGATCTTGGCCTATTAAGCTTCATTCTAGGTAGTGTAGCATGCAACTTGTGTTCCCAATCTGATTTGCTAGCTTCAACTGTTTTGGTGAGGACGCTACACAGAATCTTATTGGATGATTCTGCTTGCCCATTACCATGAGGATAATAAGACGTACTGGTTCTGTGGATCACGAAGAATTCCTCCAACAAGACCTTGATGGTCTCATTGATGAAATGGCTTCCGCGATCACTGACTAGTTCCACCGGGCATCCAAAGCACACAATGATATTTTCATAAAGGAACTTGGCAGTGGTCCTAGCATCAACTACTCTTACTGCCTTGGCTTCGACCCATTTGGTGAGGTAGTCTATGGCTACTATTATGTATCGAGCCTGGGAACTCCTTGTTGCAGGGTGAATTGGACCAATATAATCCAATCCCCATTTTTTGAACGGTGCTTGGGCTAGGACTGGGTGCAGTAGATCGTAGTTCAATCTCGTTGGTCTCCTTGCCCTTTGGTGGCACACATCGCACTTTTTCAAGTATTCCTCCGTGTCTTTATGAATTGTTGGCCACCAACATCCTGATTGCAGGATCTTGCGAACTGTAATGTCAGATGCAAAATGACCTCCACCCATGCCTTCATGTGAAAGTGAAATGATCTGGGTGGTCTCATGAGGAAGAATACACCGCCGAAGAATTCTGTCTGGACCTCTTCGGTACAACTGGCCGGCAATCAGCTGATAACATCTTAGCCTTCAAGATCAATTTTCGCTGTTCCGCCTTTGGTAGTGATTTGTCTGGTTGGCCCCGCATTAGATATTCGACAATGTCGGCAGCCCATTCTGGTACTATATCCACGTAAAATAAGGCAACATCTGCCAGCTCATCGTCGGGTTGGGTTGCAATCTCCTTTCCCTTGATTCGTGACACATGATCTAGAATGTAGTGTTTTTTTCCCTTGCGAACTACTATCCGAAAATCAAATTTCAACAACAAAAGGAGCCATCTGGTGATTCTCCCGGTGTTTCAAGTTTTATTAACGAGATATAGCAAGGGTTGATGGTCCGTATAAAAAGCAAAATGTGTGGCCATCAAATAGAGTCGAAACTTCTTAACCTCATAGATCATTGCCAGTGCTTCCCGCTCTGTGGTTCAATAATTCATTTCGGTATCACTGAGCTGTCGGCTTGCAAATCGAATTGGAAAATCTTTTTTGTGTTCATCTGGCTGGATTAAGACTGCTCAACTGCATACTTCGATGCGTCCATATGCATGTGGAACTCAATGGACCAATTGGGTAGTCGTAAGATTGGTTCTGAGACCAATGCATCTTTAATATTCTGGAAAGCCTTTAGAGCTTCCTCATTCCAATGTAGATCCGTTGTGAGCTTGTAAATTGGTCTAGCTAACTCCGCAAAATCAAGAATGAAGATCCTATAATAGCTAGCATGACCCATGAGAATGTAGACCTCGTGGATTGTCCCCGGTGGTGGTAGATCAATAATGATCTTGATCTTTGATAGATCTGTGGCGATCTTGTGTCTTGACACTATATGGCCGAGTATCAAGCCATTTGTCACCCAAAATTGACATTTTTTTGGATTCAGAAAGATCTGGTATTCGCGGCATTTTTGTAGCACCTTCTCCAAATTGGATAAGTGTTTAGAATCTGGTCCATGCACGCATAGATCGTCCAAGTAAATTTCCAAATTTTTTTGCAAATAACCTTTGAATGCCGCCTGCATGACTCACTGGAAAGTGCTTGGGGCATTGAAAAGTCCCAATGGCACCACTTTATAGGCATAAGTTCTCCATTCCGTGGCGAATGTTGTCTTGTGCTAGGGGGGCTATTTTCACCTGGTTGTAGCCGCTGAAGCCATCCAGAAAATTGTAGGCTTTGTCGCCAGCAACTCTATCGAGGACACTTTTCGTAAATGGTAAAGAAAAATGGTCCTTTTTGGTGACTGCATTAAGCGCCTTCAGATTCACATAGATCCGCATTTTGCCATTCTTCTTGGGTACTATAACTATCGGCGATACCCATTCCGTGTGCTCAATTTCGTATATGAAATCTGCATCCATATGCTTCTACAACTCTTGCTTGATCAGTTCTGTATAATTCGGGTTGCATCCGTAGTAATGGCTTACCTTGGGGACTGCTCCGTCTACCAAAGGTATGGTGTGTTGGACTACTATTGGCGGAATGCCCTTTAGATCACTATAGCTCCAGGCAAAATAGTGTTTATATTCTACTGACAAGGATCGTAGTCTCTTGAACTGCGTGGGTGTTAACTGCTCTCCCACATGCACTATTCTTTCTTCTTCTCCTGGTTTTGCAAGATTCATCGGCTGTGTTCGCGCAGGTCCCTCGAAGACTGGTTCCGCTGGTGTTCCTACTTTGATCAGGTTCTCCTTGGGCTTGCGGCATCATGATTACCACATCGTCCAATGTATAATTCTTGAAAGTATCAAGCATCTCGTGAACTGGAGCTCGTCAAGATTCCTCTTTCAGCATATTGATCTTGGCCCGATTGGTCATTTTTTTATTTTTGTCACTTGTGTAGAAGACGACGCTGTATCCGAGTCCAACTTGATTGACTTCAAGGAATCCAACACCTTCTTTTTGCCCTTTTTTGTCATTTTGGTGGGTTCATCCTTGTTGTCTTTCTTCGGTACTACTGTGACATTCGCCTCATGGTTGCGAATATCAACGTCTACTATAGCTATTGCCTCTTCGGGTAGGTTACTCCATCGGATCGCCTGGTTGTAGCGTTGCTTCAACTGATTCTTCTTATTCACAGGTGCCTTGGGTGGTTTGATACTTGAGACTTTCGCCATAGCAGACCTTTGTGGTGGTTGAGCTGGTACCCTCTTGGTTCCGTAACGATCTGGGTCCATGTGGTGTAGGACTTGTTCAGTCAGCTCAATCTCCTTATTATAAGCTAGAGCATGTTGCCAAGGGACTAGATCATCGTCCACTGGGTTCTCAATCGGCTCCGCTGACAGCCATGCTATGTTTATTATATTCACCCCAAATGTGATTGGTGTGTCCATAGTGTAACATTTGGGTGAAGATGTACTCGGTTCTGGATCTGATTCATATTGACATGCCTGGCAGTCAATAGTTGCTAATGCATCCGTCCATCTCATGACATTCGTCTCTGAATGATAGTGACCTCCCTTGGCTGGCCTTGGGCGATCAATCGTATGATCTGTCGTGGATGATCCGTCATCAGCTTTGGGTGCAATAGGTTTCACCGCCCATGTGGTTGGATCTACCTTTACATCCTGTTCTCTGTTCTCGAAGGTGAGTTTTCCTGTACCCCAGTTGTGTACTACTTGCGCAGTCCTCAACCATGGTCTTCCCAGTAACACACAGTATGCAGATGGAGATTCAGATATATCCATGACCACAAAAGTAATCACATACTGCATGCCTGCTATCTTTACGGGAATATTAGCAACTACACCTTTGGGTTTCACACAAGTTTGATCTGCTAGCTTGATGGCAAATCTGGTTGGCTTCAATCCTTGTAGACCCCATTTTTCGTATAAAGTAGTGGAGATCAGATTAACACCCGATCCTCTATCTACCACTGCTGCCTCATCCTCGTATCTCTTGTGTTTGATTGGCAATGTGATGTTGTGTTCCTCACTTTCCCATGCTGCTCCGATGTGGAGGACGTTACTTGTCTCATCATAGCCCGCATGATATGTGGGTTCAGGTGCTACTGGCTCCTCATCCGCTTTAGCCCATTCAGCTAAAAGGCATTTTGCTTTTGGTGCAATCCGCAGTAGTTCTTCGAGTGGTAAACTAGACATGGAGTTACTGCTACAGTTCCATGTAAGGCCTTCAATTTCTGGTCAAACTGTGTCGTAAGTTGCTCCATCTGCTGTTTGTGTAATCTTGTCATTTGCTCCAACAGCAGTTCTATGGATAGAGTGGATGTGTTTGATGATGACGATGCGATCGAGGGAGTAGGAGGGTGGGTGGAAGCATATTCGTCGTCAAATCCCTCATCCTCTTCCCTGATGGCATCTTCCATAGCTTATTGCAGAGTAGCATATTGCTCCCATCGTTTCAGTTCTCTTCTGATGCTTCGTAGTAATCCGGCTAGGAATCACATGATCACCGCATGATCGAGAGTCAGGGTTGCACTGCACTCGGATCGTAGATGTTTGAATCGTTCAATATAGTCCCGGACCCTTTCTCGTTTTCCCATCTTGACTTTGCTCAGCAGGAGAAACGGGTCTTCCAAGAACTTCTTCGGCTTAAAGCGCGTAATGAGAGCCGTTTTAACCGCTTCCCAGGTGGATTTCTCTTCCTCTGACAGGTTAAAAAACCAATCCTGATCCACTTCAAGTAAGGACATAGGGAATAGCATCAGCTTCTCTGCAAGTGTCCATTCGCCGTAGATTTCACAAGCTTGCTCGTAGATCTGGAGGAATCGGATGGGATCTGATGATCCGTCATATTTTGGTATCTCCATCCGTGGTGCTCTTTGAACTGCATGCAAGGGTGCGACAGGTACGGGTTGGCCCACTGGATCCATTGGTGCTGGTTCCGATTCTGCCTCTTGTTGCACAACTGCTCATCTGGGAAGGTGTGGTGCTTGATTTGCTATCCTTCGTGCTATTGATCGTCCCGATCTCAGATTCATCCGATGGCGGGTTCCAAAGTGATTGGATCTTGCTTATACAGTAGGATGCAATCTGGATCTTCAAGGATCTGATCGATCTGATCGGCCGGAATGAATTTTAGACCTTTTATGGTGGTTTTTCCTTGATAACTTTTTACTCCTTGCATTGATTGACCTGAGATTTTGACAGTAGCTGGATGTGATGTAGATCTTTCCATTGATCTGGTCTGCAAGGGTTATCTTGGGTTGGTTGTGCGAGGGTTCTTTAGCTATTTTTGTAGGTAAAAAACTTGATATCTTTCAGATCTCTGGGAAATAACTCTCGCAAGCTTCACAGTAGCTGGATCTAGGTCAGATCTCACTATAGAATTCTCTGCAAGAGTTAACTCTCACAAGAAGTAAAAATTTCACTATCTACGAGGGTTTAAAATCACTTTTTGTGCTCGGTCTTCACCAAATCTTTATACTAACTCTTGCAGGCTTCATCACTGATGTAATTTGACATTCTGAATCAATTGAGAGGGTCTACGAGAGTACTTACTGGAAGGATTTGTTGGGTCTTCACTTTTTAGTGATTTTTTAACACTTAAATTTAATTTTCTGCTCACTGGAATCAAACTAACTCTCGCACGCTCTTATGTGTCCTGGTCTCACTAAGATGGAACTTCAGAATCCTCTGCGAAGTTCTTGACCATTGGAACTGAAAATTTCACTGTCTGCGAGGGTTCACTGGTACTTTCCTGTCTTTTTTTCACTGGAAACTCTCGCATAGGCATTTATACATCAAACTAACACTCACAAGCTTCTTTGTGTCCTGGTCTCACTGAGATGGAACTTCAGAGGGCTCTGTGAGAGTTCTTATAAAGATTTGAATTTTTTTGGATTTTTTCAAGGGTTTTTTGAATTTTTTATGATTTTTCTCTGATTTTTACAATCTGCTTGGAACTAACTCTCACAGGCTTCTATGCAGGTCTAAGATAGTACCCTGGAGTTGCTGCCAGTCATGCAAGGATTAATTCCCACTGATTCTTGAGATATAAAAATCTGATGAGTTTTTTTTGCTCTTTTTCCCTCCAAAATGCAGATTGGTGTGTTTTTTGAGTTTTTGGGATGATTGGTTTGGCCCTTAGAGGTTGTTCAGGGCCTCCTCTACCCTCTCACACCTCCTCCGCTAGCTGTGAACAGTCCAAACAAAAAAAAATACAGAAAACTAACTCTAAACTCCCAAAAATCTACCTGAACTACTCTAAAAAGCAAGAAAATAGCTAAAATGCAACTAAACTAGTTAGTGGAAGCCTATGCCTAGCAACGGCGCCACTATGGGATCGAAGTTCTCTCGTAGTATAGCCCTTCCGCCTGTCAACAAAGGTTAGATCATTGGATAGGTGCCTAACTATGCATAGATGCTACTTTTAGTTAATTTCCTACTTTCTCCATTAACTCTACTCACCACTATACTACTCCTCTTTAACTCTACTCCCCTACACCTACATTCATCATAGTTTTGGTTGAAGAGAAGGAATGGAGAAGAAGAGATTGAGAAGAGATAGATATCAGATATCTATTATTGTAATACTTTGATTATTTTGAATTCTAAATGTTCTTTTTTGGTTAATGAATACACTTGGGTTATTTCAATAGTATATGAACGATTTTTCTTATCCATACCTGGGTCAATGCCTAGTGATATTCTTAGATGATATTTTCATCTACAGTGAATTGCTTTAGGAACATGAGATAATTCGATAACATGAAGTATCTTCTGGAATTGGTTGAAGACGAGATCCTATATTTGGATATAGGATAACTAGTTAATCTTTTGATTTTCTGGTAAACAAATCTAGAAGCAGTGTTCACCACTCCTTGGAGACAAGGAAGAAGGATGATGCCACTTCTATCAAAGGTGTATTTTTGGGTTATAGTGAAAATAACAAAGTATATGGAGTCTTCAATCCCATCTCTAAGAAGATCATAGTGAGTAGGGATGTTATTTTTTATGAAGGACAAGGTTTCAAAATGGATGAAAGTGCTACTTCCTCTTGTATCACATTGGAAGATGGCCAAAAGAGTCCTAAGATACATCTCATCAACTAGGTATTTTGGCATACTCTATAAAGGGACTAATCTTGGCTTAAGAGCCTATAGTGACTCGAATTTTGCAGGTGACAAAGTAAATCGAAAATCTACAAGTGCATTTGCTACATTATTTTGTGATGGAGTAGTATCATGGCTTTCCAAAGAGCAAGATGCTATTTCATTATCATCAACAGAATTCGAGTATAAGGCCTTGACATCAATGTGCAAGGAGGTATTATTCTCAAAAGGCTATTGGTGAAGCTTCAAGTCATGGAGGCCGAGGAGGTTCCCTGGATCTATTGTGACAACCAATCAAAAGCTCCAATAGGATAGGGTTAAAATCACTAAAAAATCCTCTATTGTATCCAAGGCTCCATTAAAAATGTTCATGATTTTTTTATTGTCTTGGGAGGTTTGATTTCTTGTAGCTCTTGCACTTTAATAGCATCAACAGTCTCCCACCCACAAAATGTTTGAGCAGCACACCATATAGGTCACAAGCACACATTTTTTTGGGTTTTTATTCCAATTTGAGAAATGTAGTCTAAAAACCTCCAAATGTTCCTCCTAGGAGCGACACATAAGTCATCAATAAAAACCTTCAATGAGGAAGATAGCAAATTCTCATCCACCCCATTTATGAGACATTGACAAGTAATTCGTGGATTTCTAAGTCCAAAAAGCATAACATAGTATGTGTATGCCCCAAAAGTAGTTGTTTTAGCTTCTTTGCATCATCCATTGGTATTTAAGTAGAATGCCAAGTAGTCCATATAGATAACAACTATAAGTATTTTTTCCAGCATTAAGTGTTCCTTGATCAAGAATTCGTTAGGAAAGCTTCACGCTTCCAAGAACTTGAAAAAGGATAATATATAGATATTGAGAGAAGTAGAAGAGAGACAAAGGTCATGCTATGACTAAATAACATTAATAAGCAAGAAAATAGATCCAATTTTTTTTTAACAAGCCTTGGAATAAGAATGAAAATTGGAGATATGAGTAGTTTGAGAATGGAAGGAATAACACACACACAGTTTTGAAAATTCTTGCACTACATTTTTGACTTCATTATCTAAAAAAGGAATATGCCCAGAGACTGGAGCACCACATTGATAAGATCAAAAGAAAAAGCAGTAGCAAAAATGACAAAAAAATTCTCAAAAGTGATGAGCTTTTCATATCAATGAGATTTTTCTAACAACAAAAAAAAAAATGTTGCATGATTATTTTGCTTCTAGAATCTAGACAAAATTTGTGCTAAGAAGGGATTGAAATATTGGGTGATTATAGGAAGGTGTAGTACAAGATTGATCCAATGAGAAAAGAGTTGAAAGCCTAGAATAGTTTAACCTTTACCAAAAGTAAAAAATTATGTCACATCACTTTTCCATCCAAATGATTACCCATTACACTTTAGTAGAGGGATTTTTGAAAAAATTGGATACACCTATCTTATCTTATCTAGTCGCATTCTTGAGAGATTCTTGGTCATCGAAGGCCCTTTTTTCATTTGTATGGTTATTCTTGGATATAGAAGCCTACCCATGGAGTCTAATGTGTGGCCACTAGCTGAGTAAAATCAAATACCAAAATAAATGGGAAATGAGTACATAGGAAATATATACAAGTTTGAAAACAATGGTAGAACATCACATAAAGCATAATTGAACATGCTATTAGTATGGTCTACATCTCCTCCCTAGCTTGCATCAGAATATCCACTAAGATGATGAAAATTGTCGTTGCTGACTTCTCCATAGCAAATGCACTGGTCCATGGTAGCTCGAATATACCTCATGACTCTTATGAGAGCTTCCAATGGGTAATGCCAGGACTAGGCATATATTGGCTGAGTGAGCTTGCTGCTTGTACAGGCCATTGCGTACATGAGAGATCCAAGTATCGATCGATAAGAATACTCTCTCATTTGCTCCTCTTCCTGCTTGGTCTGGGGACATTGGTCCTTTGACAAACGCATGTCTGGATCCATCGGTGAGTAAGCTAACTTACAATTCATTAGATTGTATTTATCAAGAACATTGTGAAGATACCTTTGTTGAGTGATATAGATCAGTCGTCTCGCTCTGTCTCTGTGGATCTGAATGCCCAGACAAAAGTGAGCTTCGTCCAGATCAGTCATGTCGAACTCAGAAAACAACATTTGTTTAGAATCCTAAAGCAACGTATCATCCACGTATAAGGTGATGATAATGAAGGATTGCTGCACCAACTTGGAATAGACATTGCAATCAACAGTGCTTGGTTGAAAACCTTGTTCAATGAGGAATGTGTTGATCCTCTGAAACCAAGCTTTGGCAGACTGTTTCAAGCTGTAGAGTGCCTTATGGAGTTCACAGACATGATTCTTCATACCTTTCAGAACATATACTTTGGGCTGGATATGTAGATGTCTTCTTGTATAACTCAATTCAAATAAGCTGTTTGTAATCATAATGTAAGCAAGTCGTATGGTTATAAAATCAAGTAATTGAAACTTGTCAATGAGTAAATTTGTCCAATATCGGTTATAATGCCTCATGTAATAAGGGACAAGACAATAAAAGATAAAGTGCATACCAGTGTAGGATAGTTATGTCATGAAATTTGACACATTGACAAACCAGCATTGATAGCAAAATGTTACTAGGCAAATCTAGCCAAGTATGGTTGAATATTCAAGAGGAATCCTCTCCAACACAAGAGTGGTGTGTGTGTGTCTCTGTACCCAACAAATCTAAACAAAACTGAACATAATTGCCACAATATAACACATACGAATCTTAAAATCAATCCAATCCGTATAGAGTCATGTCATCATAATCAAAAGACAACCATATTTTCTCAAGGATGATGCCATCAAATATGTCTTAAGATTTTTCAATAACATTCTAGAAGTGAGATAAACACTCAAGACATAACAATAGTTTTTCCAAGCCAAATTCTGAACTAGTTCACAATACTAGCCAAACTTTATCCCAATCTAGTAGTGACATAACTGCCTGAGAAGCATTTATCAAGTCATACAACCATAATGCAGGAGGCTGTATGGTTAGAAAATCACATATTTGAAACTTGTCAATGAAATTACCTTGTCCAATACACATTATAGTGTTGTAAGGGACACGATAATGAAAGACAAAGTACAAACCCATGTAAGATAGTAATGTCAATAGTAACTTTGAAACACTAAAAACCCAGTATTGTTGGTGAAATGTTACAAGGCAAATTTAGCCAAGTATGGTTGGATTTCTGAGGGGAAATCCTCTCTAACACATGAGTGGTGTGTGTGTTTTTGAACCTAACAAATCTAAACAAAACTGCACATTATCATCACAATACCAAACATACGAATATTAAAGTAAATCAACTTTGTATATAGTCATCACAGTCAAACATACCATACTGACCAAACCTAACAACCATCAAAAGCTTCGAGTTGAGGAGAATATGCTCACCTGCATCCATCTACAACAACAACCGCGTTAGAACAGGGACATTATTGTGGAAACTACAGGTGTCTACACTGTCATAAATCAGAGAAAATCGTTATTTGCAGTGAAAGTGGTGAGCAAGTGGTGTAGTGTGTGAATTAGAAGTGCAACAGTGACCAGCTAGAATTTAAAATGGATCGAATATTACAATGTGCAATAGAACACCAACAATGGACAAAAACTTGCACTCTGATAATTGTCAAAAATGTGAGAGCTTGAAGCTGGCGCAGATCAGTAGGCGCAAAAATGACTTCAGCTGAGTTTGCTAATGGTTGAAAAAAATTCGAATAATCAGACGAAGATTTATGATGAAGAATCTAGGATAATATCTTACAAAATATCTACAACTGCCTTCTATTGCAGTAATTACAACCGTCTCATTACAGTTAATGCATGTACAAACTGGGCGGACTGTCAACGTGAAGTCATTCGGTCAGATTTTAGACCTACAATATCAAAATTTACAAGGACTGGAGAATATACAATGACTCAAAAAATATACATTGACTCAAAAAATTACAATGACTCAAAAAATTACGGATTTTTCGAGTCGATCTCATATCAAAAAATTCTAACTTTTGGATATCAAAAAATCTTGGATTTTTTGAGTCAATACAGTATTAGAAAATTCTAAAAAATGTGAGTCAAGTTTCTACTAATATGTCTGCTGGGTTGAATTCAAAAAATCTGAATTCCGAGATAGTTGGCTTCAATCCAGTCCACACCTCATAAGGTGTCTTGCCATTCAGGGCCTTGGTGATGGATCGATTTTGCAAGTAGGTAGCTATAGTGACAACTTCTACCCAAAATCTCTTTGGAAGAGAAACATGCATGGGCTATCATGCTTTTGGCACTCTCAATAAGTGTTTGATTCTTCCTTGAACTCAGTGGAGATGTATTCTCCCCCTCCATCAAAACGTGTAGCTTTGATTGTTCTTTGGGTCTGATTTTTACAGATGTCTTGAACTACTTGAAGAATATGAAAGTATCGAATTTATTCTTCAAAAAGTAAGTAGCAGTTTTTTTTTTTAAAAATCATCAATAAAAGTCAGAAAATAAAATGCTCCCCCTGTGGAAGAAGTCTGTATTCGGCCACAAAGGTCGCTATGTACAAGATCTAGCAAATTTTTAGAAGTACAAACAAAGTTTGAAGTAAATGGACTTCTACCATGCTTGTTGATAATACAGCTTTCACATGGAGAATCAGATTTGCTAATAGAAGGAAGATCTTGCACTATGTTTTGACTTCACATTTGTTGGATACTCTTAAAGTTTTAATGGCCTAGTCTGAAATGCCACAATAACTGATTTGATTCAGAAATAAAAATAAGAGTTTGACTAGTAGTAGAATAACAATCACTTAATTTGTAAAGGTAGCCACATCTTCTACCATAAGCTAGGGCTTTCTTAAACTTGTCAAAAATAGTGTAGCCCTCTGTATCGAATTTGAACCTATAACTAGAATCAGTGATTTTGCTTATAGAAAGCAGATTTTTTATAAGATTTGAAATATATAGAACATTAGAAAACAAATTAACAACACCTCTCTGAAATTGACCCTGACTGTCCCTTCACCTTCAATGGAATGTGTGCAATTGTCTCCAAGTTGTACAACTCTAGAATGGGTAAAAGGTTGTAGTTTTGGAACTAGTCCCGATGATGGGTCATGTGCCAAGTTGTTCCAGAGTCCAGATACCAAGAATCAATATCCTAAAAAATTTCGACCTTGGTCATAAAGACAATTTCATCTTCCTCTTCATTTTGGATCGAGTTACTGGTTGAGGCAGCATTTGCTTGTTGTTGGAACTCCTTCTTCTTTTCATTGTTGTACTTGAGTATTCTGCAGTCTTTAATGAGATGACCAATCCTCTTATAGTACTTGCAGAACGGTTTCTGTATGGGTTGAGATGATGAAGAAAAATTTGAATTCAATCCTGAGCCATAATTTGATCTTGAGCTAAAATTTGACCCTGAGCCAAAATTCGACCTCTGAGCCAAAATTCGATCCTGGCAGCATGTTGTTCTTTTTTTTTGAATAATTAGATTTTGTGGATTTCTTTGACTTGAACTTCTGATTTCTCTTTGTGTAAAGAACCTGAGGATTAGATCCCAAGCTTGAGGAGGAAACATTTCTTTTAATTTCCTCTTGTAGTAGCATTGAAATAACTCTTGATAGAGTAAGTTGTTGTTGGGTCGAAATGGCCATGACCCAAGTTTCATAGGCTTTAGGGAGACTCGATAAAAGAGTCATTACTGCATCTGAATCCTGAATGTTCGATCCTGTTGCAGTCATCTGCTCCATAAGATTTTTGAAGGTATTAAGATGGCTAGAAATAATGTCTACATCAAACATCCGCAATGTGAAGAACTTATTTCTCCGATGGAGTTTAGATGTGACATCTTTGACGTCATGAAGTGTTGCTAGGATGTCCCAAGCATCCTTGGCTGTCTGAGTAGATCGAATGTGACTGATATGGGAGTCTTTGATATCTAGTGTGATTAAGACAAAAGCCTTGCCATCTCGTTGCCTCCATTTGGTGATGCTAGCTGCATCAGCCTCTGGCTTGATTTCGGTACCATTAACTATGTCATATAGTTCCTTGGCTAGTAAAACGACTCTCATCTTGAACTTCTAGAGATGGTAGTTCTCTCCATCAAACTTGTTAATCAGAGAAGAACTGAAACTCGAATCCATTCTGATATTGTGTGCAATATCATTGGTAGAAATAACAATAACGTGAAAGTATTGGCTGCGCACTTGCTGAGAGGAAGTCTTGGTAGAAACAAGACTGAATCCGCAATGGAAATGCAAATTACTGAGCCACCCGTTTTGATATCATGTCGTAAATCAGAGAAAATTGTTAATTGCAGCAAAAGTGGTGTTTGTAGTGTGTGAATCGAAAGTGCAACAGTTACCAACTAGATTTCAAAATGGATCGAATATTACAATGTGCAATAGAACAACAACAATGGACAAAAACTTGCACTTTGATAACTGTCAAAAATGTGAGTACAAGAGCTTGAAGCTGGCGCAAATCAGTAGGCGCAAAAATGACTTCAGCTGAGTTTGTTGATGATTGAAAAAAACTCGAATAATCAAAAGAAGATTTCTGATGAAGATTCTAGGATAATATCTTACAAAATATCTACAACTACCTTTTGTTGCAGTAATTACAACTGCCTGATTATAGTTAATGCATGTACAAAGTGGGCAGACTGTCAACGCGAAGTCATTGGGTCGGATTTTAGACCAACAATATCGAAATTTACAAGGATTGGAATATACAATGACTCGAAAAATATACACTGACTTGAAAAATTACAATGACTCAGAAAATTAAGGATTTTCCGAGTTGATCCCGTATCAAAAAATTCTAACTTTTGGATATCGAAAAATCTTGGATTTTTCGAGTCGATACAATGTCGGAAAATTCTGAAAAATGCGAGTTGAGTTTCTGCTATCTTAATTTTTTGAGCCTTCCTTTTTGTGGTTTTTTTTCTAAGACATGTATGAACATGGGTTTTTCCAAGATGCTCATTACCTGATGGAATTGGGATTGAGCTTGAATTCCAATATACACATACTCTCAATTGTTATCCATGTCGAAACAAGTAGTCATTGTTAAATTAGGTGACTCTAATTTTGTCCATATCATGAGTAAAAAGTTGGACATTGTTCAGCTTTACTCAAAGTTACAAAATTATAAGGTTAACAGTGTATAGTCAGTGCTTGAAAGTTAATAATCACAAAAGTACAACTAAAGTAGACAATTACATCCAGACTAGTTTTAAAGTAGAGTTCAAAACTATCTCCCATTACCCTTTTGAAAATGCTTATCGGAACACCATCCCTTTTTCTAAGTAACAACTTAGAAAAATGTTTATTGCACTGTCAATTTCAAATTGTCAAGGCATTACCGTCCACAAATAAGTATATATATAGACTTTAATAGACAAGTCTAATCCAAGTCATATAACTAAACCCATCATGCCATTTATATAAAAAATAGTCGAAGTGTAACCAAAGGTTTAAACAAAAAGCAGTACAGTTCGTTAATGAAAGTTGAACATCAACGAGTAGTAAATTCATGATCATTTCATGGCACTTCGACTCTTCATACCCGTTAGTAGCAACAACCATATTGAGGGGATAAGAAGACTGTTCACACGAATTTTTTCATTGTTAGCATTCAGAGTGTTGTACAAAGTCTGATCAAAAGAACTCAAGACAGTTCATTCATTGTGATCATAGTGACTGAAACAAGCAAGTAAATCATGAGAGCATTTCTTAATTAAGTGTGTGTGTGTGTGTGTGTGTGTGTGTGTGTGTGTGTGTGTGTGTACATATATTATGAATGAGGGTGGTGGAATTTCATATGTCGGACAAGTTCCATTAGTCTTCTTGAGTTTCAAAAATTGCTTTATGTACATTTGTATATATTAATTCAAAATCAAGAGATAATTTTATGTCGTGAGCCAATCTAACCATTTTGTTTCCATGCAAGTGTAATTTTTAATGTGGACCAATCCATAAGAAGGCCAACTTTCAAGACATGGAATGTTCCTTAAAGATTGAGGTAGAATATTTTTCTAAGTATGTGGTGTTCTCGATACTCAATACACTTGACTTTCTCACCCTTGTTGTCAAGAATAAATTCTTCGAGCATCAATTGCTGATGTCATTGTGAACTAGTAGAAAGTCACAATTTCTTTCCTAACATGCACAAGTTCATAAGGTCTTACTAGAAATACCTTGTCTTCGCAAGCACTTAAAAAAAATAGATAAACGATAAGTCTCTTTCCAATAAACCAATACTTCAACGAAAGAAAATGGTGTGAGATGACAAGAGATAATGATCATGATAATGAGAAGATAGATAAATAGACTAGCAATCTACTTTATGCTACACTACAACATTCTTTTGGCATTTTGATTAAGATCTTAGTTGCATTTATGTACTTGAATATTGCAAACATTTTACCTCTATATTTTACTTTTAGCGCCTAATATCATGATAGCCATCTACCACTCAACCAAAGGGACAACCACAATCAACTTGTTGAAAGATAATTAATAGGATTTTTTTTTTGGCAATCCAATTTCTATTATTTACTCACTTATGTGATTTTGTTCATTGTAAATTTGTATGCCACTAAAACTTTGACCTTATTGAAAAGTGACAATAATGACTTGGTTGGTGATGGTCAATTTCCAATGAAAATTTATCATTGCTTGTGAGAGTAACTTTTATCATTGCTAGAGTCAATTGCAAAAAGCTTGTGAGAGTAACTTTTAAGGTTTGAAGACCACCCTTCAAGGTCATCATACATAAACTCCTTATTGCAAGGTTTGTAAAGCTTGTGGACTCTCCAAATCTCATAAGCTTCCTTTCAAGAGATCTTTGATAAGATCTAACTCTCCTCTTGACCTTATACACTCGGATGTTCATTCATTTTCACATGAATCAAATGGTGGAGCTATGTATGTCACTTTTATTGATGATAGATCAAAATACTCTTGGAGATATCGACCTTGCTCAGCCACATCCAACGACCATCTATTGTGATAATCAAAGCACAATTGCACTATCTCTAAATACAAGATTTCATTATTAGAGCAAGCATATCAAAATCAGGTATCACTACCTTAGAGAAAAAGTGCAAAGCAAGGAAGTGTCATTGGTTTACTGCGGGACAAGTTTTATGGCAGCGGATTACTTCACGACAGCACTATCCAAGGAGCACTTATTTACTCTACTAGTCTCTCTTGTCTACAAGTAAAACTTGGTCTCCCTCCTCGTGACACTAATTTCCTTTCTTATTCCTTTTCTCATGGTGATCTTGGTCCTCTTTACACTTCCTCTGCTTCTAACTGCAATAATAAGTGGCTTTTTATGGCCCTTGACAAGTCGAGTAAGATCTCTTACTCTTCTGTTGTTTCTGCTTCCAAAGAACCCCTTTTCACTTTCTCTTGATATAACTCAAAATGGAATGTTTCTGACCCTCCTCACTTCTAGAAGGCTAGATTTCTCCGAAACCTCAAAGTCAGAACTGGAAGCTTAGAATTTTCTCTTCTAGACTCCTTCAGCTCTCTCTACATGTCAAGACCTATTATAGAGGAGATGTGTCACATGTCTGCTCTATATGCAAAATATTTGATGAGGATGTGAGACATTTGTTTTTTGAGTGTTATGCACCGCTTTGGAAGATTGTGACTAATCTCTTTATGGCACACTTTCATGCTAGGTTTAAGAGATTTAGCCCTACAGATCTTTTGTTGAATGACATCACTTTTGTTGATCTTAAAGTGAATACCTACTGGCAATGTATCATGATTACTACTCTTTGGAATATCTGGCTAGATAGGAATAGTAGAGAACTCAGGAATGATGATTTCATCATCTCCCCTCTACTTCTCTTTAAAGAGGCTGATGAGCTTATGGATCTTTAAGTTCTGTTTTTTCCATGTACTTTGTATAAAGTCTTTAATCTATGGTCAACTTTTGAGAGAAATTTTTTTTTATTGACTCTTTCAAACCGGTTGCACTTGCTCTACTTCTAGATTAAGTTACTCACCTTTTGGTGACTACTCATAATGATCTCCCAAAAGACTCAAAAACTTAGCCTCACGAGCATTCTCCATGGTAAAACTTTCATATATCTTGGCTTTCATGTGCATTAAGGAAAGAACTAGACTCGATTTGATCATGGATAACATCAATGCTAAGTTCAATGCGTAGAACTCAGCCTCTCTTTTGCTATGTTGATAGTCTTAAAGCATGTCATTTCTCCCACTTCACATATTTTTTTATTCATTTGGTCTATGCCACCTTAATATTCCTAGCGTATTTCTCAAATATTTTGTAAATTTTTTTGCTGGGTGCGAGCTAGATGAGTGGATAAAAAACGCAATAGTTAGCAGCAAAATAGTTCAAACGATGGATTCAATCAAATGCGCAATGGCCAATAACATCAGTAGGACAAATCACACTTTGATTATTATCAACAAATGAGTACAATTGCATGAAGATATTCCTTCAGCTTGTTGTGCGTGATAACGTTGATACAGATTGATCTGATTGATAGATTACGACTATCAGAAGAAGTTTTCTAATGAAGATTTTAAGTTTGATATATAAAAAATATCTACAACTAAATTTCCTACAGTTACATGCATGTACAAAGTAGGCAGACTTCCAACGCGCTGACCGATAGTATCAAAAATTATATAGGGTCATATTTTATACAAAGGATCGAAAAATATACACTGGGTCGTAAATATGCTGAGGGTCTAGGGTCGGAAAATTTAGACCCGATCCAATCCGATCCAGAGTCGAACACGCTTGGATAATTTAGTAAAGGTTCGGAAAAAGTTCAAACCGATTCGACCCGCGACCCAAGGTTGGAAATTTTTTACTAAGGAAAAATTTGAGTCTTCTATTTTCAACTTGCCCATGATTACCAAAGGAGTATCACACCATGGCAAGAAAATAAGGTTATTGACAACCAAGTACCACCTGTTGAGAGATTTAGAACCTTAATGAGAAGATCAATGCTAGACTAACCAAAGCAAAATCTAGTCCCTCTTGAATAACAAGTTTTCTACTTTCTGACATAGCCAATCATAGCATAATGCAATCTATTTATAAAATTATAGTACATAACATCATAAATGTTACTGGAGGTACATGAATAACTTCCACCAAAATTTTCTAGCTTCCACCTTGCCACATTTAGCATCATCTTAAAGCACTTCCAACTCAATTCCCAATGTGCTATCAAAACTATTGTTTGTAATTGTGGTTCCAGAGCCATTCATTAGATAATTGATTGATTGCTTTCAATATCATCAACATTGATCTTTAAGCACATGACTATTTTTGATGCCATACTTCACTTGAAGACATGGTTGCATTTAAAAATTGCTTTTGCATTCATATTGTACTAATCAACAAAATTTAAATTTTCTAATAATGGAGTCATTTTTTTTAGACTTGAAGCTTATTGAAATATACAATAAAAAAGATTTCCAAATGTGGAAGTGTAGAATGAAATTAATCTTGATTAATGGGGATCTATAGAAAGCTATGGATAGAAAATCAACCAAGCCAAATCAAGATTCAAATAAGATGTGAAAATGGATAGTAAGGATGGAAAAGCATTAGCCACCAACACTATGAGATTGACGGATTAACATATCTCACATGTTAGTCAATGTGAATAGGGTATAGAAGCATGAGACACTTTAATCAATCTCTTTGAGATTCAAGATGTCTATTACACCTCCGTTTGAGAAAGAATTTTTTGGCTCCATAAATGTAGAAAAAAACTTTTTATTTCTAATCATATCAGAAATTTCAAATCCTTGTTGGATTGGTTGTCATCAATAGGCTCACCCAAATTTACACAATGATTATTTATTGACTTTATTAAGTAGCCTACCAAATTCTTTGTTAGGATCATTTATCTACAAAATGACCTTGGAAAAACTCTCCTCTATGTTGCGCTCCAAAGAGAGACAAGGAGAAAACCCAATCCTCCCATATTGAAAAATCAGTTGCTCTCTATTTCAACAGAGAATAAACAGAATGACAAGAAACATGTCCATCATAATTCTTCCTCTTCTCAAACAGATAAAAGTCAAAATTTTGATGACTAGTCCAAGGGCAAGTCCAAGTTCTTCTATAGATATTGCAAGAAGACAATTCATGAAATCAAATAATGTAGAAAGCTTGCTTCAATCAAGAAAAGAATAAATATCAATCAAATCTTGTTGCTTCTCACTCTTTCAAAAGTAGAGTAAAAAAGATTAGAAGCTTTTCATGGCTTATTCATCAAGTGTTGATGTTGACTATATAGATTTGAGAGCCATTCAACATAGAATTCCAAAAGGAGTGGTTACAGAATTGTCCAATAATAGCAATTTGATATATCTTGGAGATTCAAGTGTTCACAACATTGGTGACGTTGGAACTATGCAACTCAAATTTCAAAATGACATTATTAGAACAATATCTGATGTATTCTACATATGTAGATCAACAAAGAAAATGTTGTTAATATCCAAAATTACAGATCAAAGTAATATTGTGCAATTCTATTCCAATAATCTTTGATATTATATTTCTCATCTTGGGCAGAGAAACAAGGATGGACATCTATGTATCCTTGGCCATAAATTCTCAGTTCTATCCTTAGTCACCACCACTTGACAAAACTAGCTATGGCAACAATGTTTTGGCCAATATATTATGAGATCATTTACACTACATGCGTAAGTGCACTTTTTTTAAAGGTTTGGAATTTTCCTTGATACACATTCAACCTATCTATAAATATTCTATGCTTGGCAAGTATGCAAAGACCAATTACCTTAATGGTAAATCCATCAACCAAAGAAGTGTGTGAGATGCAAATGGTTTGAATATTGACATGTGAACACTCTGAATATGGACTAACGATTGTGAATATCGTGGATACTAATTTTGGACACATTAAATATTGGACATGAAAACATTTAAATGTTGGTTTGTGAACACTTTGGATAATGGTCATGAATAGTTTGAGCAAATGTGAATACTTTGAATATTGAATGTGAATGATTTGAAATGGCGACTCTCATAGATACTTTTTGAATATAGATAGTGAAATCATGAATATTGGATATTGAGATTTTCAACTTTTGAGTTGTGAAATTTGTGAATTATTGAATTGTGAAATCATGAATATAGAACTGTGAAAATTATGACTACTTACATAAATATTAATTGTGAGATTAAAAGCTAAGTATTCACAAGATTTACAAGGGCCAAAGTCCATTCTCTAATACCAAAAAAGCCATAACTAGGCCATAGCCAACATAAAGTACGCCAACTCCACATGTAGATTGGGATTCAAGCCTTGGGTCATAGCTACCAAAGGAAACACTCTTATCCAACTTGGCTCTAGTGGGGTGAGTTCCATTCACTTTAAACTTTGATTTAGAAAAATCCATGCCTCCTAGTGAGCATTATCTTGTTCATAAGGGTAAGTTTCCACTTTTTGAAACATATGTAGGGTACTTGAAATGCATAAAGGGTTGAGATAAAGTCATGTAGCCCTCTCCCTCTCCTACTTGCCACATCTTCAAACCATCCTTGTTCCCATTTATAAGAATTGAGATAAAGCCATTGACCCCTCTCCCTCTCCTACTCACCACCTCTTCAAACCATCCTTATTCCCATTAAGTCATCGAACCTCAGTGTATCATAAAACTAGTGCATTGAGTATATTAACTAACAAAGACAATGTCCTTCAATGTTACATAAAACCACAATGATTTGACTGTCCTAGTTATATTCAACCGTAGCTAAATGGTTTGGGTCCGTCACCAACTTATTACTATGGGGATGATTCACTGCAAAACAAGTGGATAGATAAAAAATCAACAAAGTATCATGTTTGATGCCCTTCACTTCCCTCAATAAATATCCACATTCTGATTTGATTCCCTGAGTACAAGTTCCCTTAAAATATGTAATATTTTGTGGATGACCTTATTTATCTCTTATAGTGTTAACCCTCTTTATTAATTGATTTTTTTTTTGTTCCAAAGGGCTAATATTTATTCACCGTTGGTTATAATGAGAGTATCCAACTTGTTAATGCAAAAAACTCAATCAAGAAACCAAGACTAACTGAACAAATCCACAAATACCATTTGTACAAGACTAGTACAAGACTTATTGTACTAGAGTGGAGTCATGTGATACATATGTGCAAGCAATGATGCCTCATGTAGTGAATGTAAACTAGACCCCATCAATAAGGGTGGAGGAAGTTTGAGACTATCTACTAATTGTACAAGACTTATTGGAATGTAGCAAGCGCATTTTCATGCCTTATGCTAGTCCTTGCATTGGCTTTTAATGCCAAGTATAAGAAGATGCCCATTCAAAAGTGCACATGAAGGTTGGTTTCACACTATAGTGCCTAGCAAGTCCCAAATTTAAAGTGGAGTCCTCCCATTGGTCCAAAGAGAAAAAATGGGTCTCCCCCTTTGAGAGTGGTAGATGAGATGGCATGGGACCCATGCCACGTAGGGGCAACTCAATCGCATTTTTTGGTCCTGGGGGCATTGCTCGACATGTTGAGTTGCTAGGGGCAACTTCACAAAAATGGACCTTTTAGATCGTAGGGGTTTAAACTGGCCATTCAAATTGCACAACCCAAAATTCAAAAAATGGGCGGCAAGTCAAGGGGCCAGACAAAGGGACTTGCCAGTAGTCTGAAACCACCCTAGGTGAGAGAATAAGGGGCCAGACTCTCACCTAATGTGCCCCCTTGGCTCTCACTTTTTTGCACTTGGCATTAAAAGCTTGTGCAAGATTCATCCTCAAGCCATTATTACCACTACTCTCTCAACACTAGTGGTGTCCCATAGATCTAAGGGTGATAACTCCACTAGATCCTTGATGCACCGCGAGTGGACTGTGACACTAGTGTGCAGAATCAAATCATCCTACTTATTGTACTAGAGTGGGGTCATGTGACATACATAGGTGCAAGCAATGACACCTAAAATGTAGTGAATGTAGGATAGACCTCATCGATAAGAGTAGAGTGTGGTCTTGTGACATACACATGTGCAAGGAATAAAACCTAAAGATGTAGTGAATGTAGGATAGACCTCATCAATAAGATTAGAGTGTAGTCTTGCCAGATACATATGTGCAATCAATGAAACCTAATATGTAGTGAATGTAGGATAGACCTCATCAATAAGGGTGGAGTAAGTGTGAGTATATTCCAACAAGGTACCCCCATCTCTTGAAGTAGCTCAACACTCTTTAATAATTCAGCAAAAAAAACTTTACTATGTAGAGGAGAGGAGGAAGAAATAAAGGGGGAGGGGGTTTGTTCTACCTGAGCTGAGGACAACCCATTTTGCGTTATTTATTACTTTTACTTACACGCCTGCAGCTTCTGCCTACGTAGGTGGCGCCATTTCTCTCAACCGCTTAGAGCTCTCCTTTTCCTCGTTATCTATCCATTATCGGATCTGGATTCTGGACGATTGTCCTTGCATTGCATCTGATGCGGATGCACGATTCTTGCACAGCCTATCTCTGCCGAATTCTCGGGAGCAGAGGATTGTGTGTGCGGATTCTTGAACAATTATTTTGCTGCTTCATAGCTCATCCGTCGTTTATCCTTGTGTTATCAGGCCATTGATTTCATTTCTGAAGAATCTTTTGCCAGTTTTGACAGCCGTATTTAACCGCTGTAGCTGTAGCCGAAGCTTCAATCAGTTTTAGCTTCATTTTTCGCAAATTTTCTTCCACTTTTGGTCTATTTAAGGTTGGAATGTGTGCTGCAGTGTTAACAATCAGTTAAACTGAGGCTTATTCAATCAGAAAAAGAAAACGATATAAATAATCTCTGCTATTTTGGCAGCTTCATAACCAAACTTACTAGGCATACGTATTGCCCTATTAAATTAGCATTGGTGTAGAAGAAGCCATGGGCGTGGGGCAGTCCTCAGATTCTAGCAGCACAAGTGAAAGTGCAGTTACTGCGGAAGAAGGTGGAACTCAGCTATATGTTTTACTCAAGATGCATAAAATCAATGGAAGTCAATTACCTCAGGGCCTCTTACCGCATGTTTATGGCTCTGCGCCAATGGTTGGCTGCTGGGATCCATCTAAAGCTGTAAGAATTGAATTCACTGCTAGGAATGCATCTTTTTGGACTTCTGCTTTCGTTGGCTGATGTTTCTTTTATCGATTAGGAATAACCAAGTAAACTTCAATTTTTTGAAGTTATACCTGCTTACATTGACATTGATCTTAAAAGCGAAGAAATGGTTTAGGCACAATGTTAAGTTATTACTTTGTTGGACCATACCGACATGCAAGCTTTGAGTTGATCGTATTTATGTGAGTCAATGTAGCATTTTCTCAGACTATTGAACTTCATAAAATTGTTTAATATTATGTTTTGATACCCTTCTCAGCCATGTTCCTTGGTCGACCTTTGCGAGCTCATGAGGCATAAGCTAGTTGGGCAAGGCACTCAATAATGTCACGAGATAATGATCCAACAGCCAAAAAACTTTTGGTCTCCTCCATGATATGTACAGATAGATAGCTTCCGATCATTTGCATCGTCAACCTCATGCAAATGAATGGCAACCGTGACATTGAGTGGCTAGCCACTATCTTGAGCTTGATAATCAGGGCTTTTGCACTTAAAGGATAAGCGCTTTTGTGGATCTCAAATATTTTTCCGAGACTTTATCAACAAAGAATCTCAATACGATTTGCAACCCTCTAATCCTCAGTGATTTGATCATCCTTCCTCTTTGATACCAAATGTCAGATTGCTTTATGAACTCAACCTACAAACAACAGTAAACCACGCAGAGATTGATCTCAAAACTCAAGCTTCATTCAATTCTCAGCATGTAAGTAGCATGAATCCACCAAAACCACAAGGAGCTGGCTGCCTTTTTGATCGGTCAACCCTGGCATGCGTCACTATCACTGGACCAAGTGTCCCAATGAGCATATGACACATGTCTTGTTGAATAGTCAACTCCTACTTTTTAGGAGGTCAGTCCAGCCACTCCCAATAAATGACCCAATATCGCATATCAAAGTTAAGCACGACTCTCTGAGGTCTAATGCCCACTAATTATAGCTTATTTACAATTTACTTACAAAGGTCACCACAGGCCGATGACTTAGCCATATTATAATAATTACAAAATGTGTATCTATCTAGAGAAACTATACAAATTAGGACAGGGAGTAAAGGCTCTAATAGAATGTGTGTGCATTCTCCTTCAAGGATTAAAAGCAATCCCACAAGCCTTAACCCTTTGATGAAATTTGCAAATTCTCTACTTGAAAAATGCTTCTCTTTTAAGAAGCTAATGATGAGTGTGTGAAGTTTGTATGTTGTCTCTCTCTTCGATTAATGTGCATTGGAAGTAATTTGTTGGACACAAAGAAAGTCTATCCAGGTTGTTAAAAATTTGATCTTCACCTCATGGCCTAGAAATCTCCATATGTATAACTTCGCACAAGCTGTCAATAACTAGGGTTCATACAATGATTAAGTACGTTGTCAAGACATGGTCCTGCAATTGTAATTAATGTTGTAAGTGTTGGAAGAAGGAAGAGTCGATAAGGCGAAGTCTATGGATGAACTATTGAGCGCAGCGGAATGATCCTTCTACCGATCCATGACTATGCCTATCATTAATCAAACAAAGCTATTATGACAATCATCATGTTTGATCTTTTAGCAACTAACTTTGAAATCATTAGCGCTAAAGTGATTTCATAGCCAAACAATTACAGAGTGAAGAATATTGCAGAAACAGACAAAAATGATAAGAGATTTATCAGTTACTGATAACCACAGAGAAGCATGCATACATTCTGACATAATACTGAATGCAATAAGAAAATGGATCGATTTATTAAGTAGCATGTACAAAGTTAGATGATGAGCACAAAACAATAGTGGATGAAACCAATACACTAAACTATCTTTGAGCAACTAATAACTTTGTCTGATGCACTTCTGCTAATAAGCAGTAGGCCGGTGTCACCTGTTGAGCGACTCTCGAGTATTTCTGCAGACTATGTAGAAACACGTATAAAACTGCAAAACTGAATAAATGAAATGGATATAGATTAAAGAGCATATTGATCTAGGGTTTGGGTGGTAACGTTTGGTCTACTGCATTCTATCTCTTGTTCTTTGATATTCCAGCTTGGTTTTGATCTTTGAGGGCGTCTTATTGGTATCAGAGCATTGAGCCAAACCGTGGAGGTGTTAACTACAAGCATGTTGGATGGAATCAACAATTTTGCAGCCAAGGTGGGTGTGTAATCGATCGTCATCCAAGTAGGTGGTTTACCTTGGCCTTTGGATGAATTGGTTTGTTACTACTGGGTTGTGATTGTCAATTCCGTCTTGGCTTACAAGATAGGTTAACATGCATGAAACAATCGGTAGATTAGCAATTCTTTGGAAAGCATGTAAACTACTATTATGGTTTTACCATAGTTTATGACTTTTTGGTGGTTGTTTTCTGGTTTTTGGCTTCTATGTGGCTGCCTTGTTGGTTAGCTTTGCATGTTGGAGGTTCTTTTCTTTTTTATGGGTTCTCCAGGGTTTCCTTGTGATTAGAACAAGTGTCGTAGGTTGATTGTAGGCTATAGAGCGTTTGTTGACTTGTGGAAAGTCATTGTGGTTCCAAGAATCCATCACTGGTAGAGTGCTGGAGTTTGTTGGATAGTGACTGTTGGCATCATTCCAAAAGGGGCCCTAGCTAGATTGGAAGGGAATCCCAAAGGAACAACCATGCTTCTGAACCTGTACCAGCAAAGAGCAAAGCTGAAGCCTGCTTTTTATAGCAAATGGAAGAATGGTTGAAGTAGGGCTGGAGAGAGCTTGTACCACATATTTGGAATGTTGCTGGGGGCGTTCTATGGCTGGAATCTGCTCTTTTGCTGGACACAAATCCCTTTCTTGGTGAAAACCAATTCAGATGTAGCATCGGGCCTGATGTTAGAGTCCAGTTACGACTCTATCATGACCTCGGCACGGCCAGTTACCAAAGGGTCTGAGGCCAAGTATTGGCAAGGGCCGGTGACCGAGGAGGACATCTGTCCCAAGTTGGGACCGGTGCGTCACGAGCAGTGACCCGGTGTGGCCGCCTGACAAGTTGTCAGAGATGCGGTGTGTCTTGACCGTCGGGACCCTAGCCGTCAGTGACGAGATGCTAGCCGACAAGTAGTCGGGGTGACCAAGAGGGTCACAGGTCTTTGGCGGGGCACGGGGGTGGTACCCTATGAGTCACTCAGTATTCACAGGTCACAGGGGCTAGGCATGCCAAGTGGATTGATCACCCACAGGTGGATGCCATGTGCCAGTTGACGGGAATAGCAGGTAGAAGGACTCAAGGAGGGGGTGCCTATGGTTGGGAGGTTGATTCTACACACCGGCTTCTAGGATTCATGAGCTTGGAGAGACTGGCTTGTGACAATTGGTATTAGAGCCTCGTTCTAGAGAGAGAAAACATCGTTCTAGAGAGAGAAAGTGTAGAAATTGTCCGATTTTGCTTGTTTTTGAAGGATTTTTGAGGGAGAAAACGTGAGAGACAGATTGGAGAAGAAAGGTGGGCCTCCAACGCTGATCTACACATCTTTTCAGAGTTGTTTCAACGATTTCTAGTAGGGAAAATTGGGCTTACTTTGTTCCTACAGCTCCAGCGCATTTTTTCAGAAGGATTTTCACTCATAACTTTTCGGAACCTTCTCATATCCTGATCAGATTTTGGGAGCATGTTCTAGTATCCATAGCGATCCTATAGAGCCATCATACGCCAGTTTTGGAGCAGATTTGCCTCTGTTTCACTAAAAAGTCGGTTTCCAAGCAAAAAACAGGTCAGATTTCTGGATTGGGCGTAACTTCTCCGATTTTTCTCCGGTTTTTGCTGTTAAGGGTTCAGATTGGGCCTAGTAGGAGGGCGACCTACTGCCAATTGACCGTTCGTGAAAAGCTTTTGCCATTTGGAAGAAATTCGACGTCAAACAGCCTGCTTTTTTCCTGGTTTTCTTCGACTTTCAAGCCGATTTGGTGCCCAAAAAAAGTTTTTACCGACTTTTGTACCAGTGTAGGACGCAAGGGAAGTACTACTTGTCCTTGGCTTTGTTACTTTCCAGTTGCCTTTTGTCTTTTTCAGTTCTAAATTATCAATAGGCTGAACATTTCCTTTTTTCCTGACTGTGTTTCAATAAGTGCAATTTCTAGCTTGATTCCGTGCTGTCTTTGTTTTTGTTTCATAATGGAAGATGATAGAGTTGATATTCCGCTCAGTCCACCCGTTGCTTTTCCATCACCACCACCCAGCCCTGTGCTTAGTCCTGCCCATAATCTGCCTACAGTGCCTGCCCGTTCGCCTGCTGGTATTCTGTGCAAGCACGCATGGATAGTGTGAAAAAGACCGTCGCAGAGATGCGAGCTGTAATAGATCCTAACACCACAGTAGGGCAAACACTAACTGATCCACCCAACCTTGCCTACTCCCTGATATAGAGTAAGCCCCTCCTAGCCCAGTGTGAGGACTGGTAGCATGCTACTGCCAAGTGTCGGCCACGTGGCACTGACGTGGCCGACTGCACGTCGGGACCCAACTGGGGGCCCTATCCTGCTGACAGGGTCCCTAGGCTGTGTTAGGCCCGCCATGGCTATGGACCGTGCTCGGGCACACTACTCACACTGTCTTGCCCTGTTGGTCATGTACGCTGGACACGACCCTGACTGTGGTATCTGACCTATCTGTGTTCTCTAGGGTTCGGCACTGGTTACGAGCTCGTAACACTCCCTCCCCCTTAAGAACCGTCTTGGTCCTCTAAGACAAAGTCTGGAAAAATCTTGCGAAGGACGCTGCTTCTTTCCCAAGTGGCATTCTCAATAGGCTGATCATTCCACTTAACCAGATATTCTCGGTATAGAGTATGACGAGTTTGCGTCTCTCTACTATCTAGAATTTCCTCTGGTTCATGTGGAGGTTGTTGAGGATCCAATGGGAGAACTAGAACACTGTCCCCTACCAGATTATCTGATTTGGTTAAGGCTTTTCGTAACTGACTTACATGAAAAACTGGAAAAACCTTACTGCTGTGTGGGAGTTCTAGTTCATAGGTGACCTCGCCTAGTCTCCTACTGATGGTAAAGGGACCACAATACCTTGGAGACAACTTAGCACACACTCCTGATTTGAGGGTTTTAGAGTCAACTGGGACTCTCAAGTAGACTTTCTCACCAGTGGAGAACTGCAGATCCCGTCTGTGTGGATCTGCATAATGCCTGGCTCGATCCTGGGATTGTCTAATGCTACGCTTAGCATGTTCTATCATCTGGTTTAGGTCTTCTAAAAAGTTTCTGGCTGCTTCAACTTTTTCTTGTTTAAACCCTACAGCTGTGGGTGAGCGTGGCTGAAAATCGTACATCAGCATAAATGGGCTGTATCCCGTAGCTGAATGTTTGGTACTGTTGTAAGCAAACTCTAATATTGAGAGATACTCCTCCCAATTAGTCTGCCTCTTGCTGACGTATGCACGAAGCATATCCTCCAGCACTTGATTTACCCTTTCTGTTTGACCGTCCGTCTGTGGATGGTCAGTGGTACTCATATTAAGTTTAGTATGGAGATGATGGAATACTGCCTTCCAAAAATTTCCAGTAAACTTACTGTCCCGGTCGCTGACTATGCCGGAAGGTAGACCGTACAATTTAAATAGCCCGTCTACAAACAACCTCGCTAACTCTGGAGCTCTAACGGTTGTTTTGGTCGGAATAAAATGAGCCATTTGGTCAGACGGTCAACTGTGACCCATATAGCGTCATTACCCTTTTGGGTTTTAGGCAGGCCTACTATAAAATCCATGGAGATACTCTCCCATTTACCAGCTGGTATTTCTAAGGGATGCAACAACCCTCCTGCCTTTAAACGCTCTGCTTTATTTACTTGACATTTCTGGCAACTAGTTACATACTGGTGGACGTCCTTTTTCATACTGGGCCAGAAAAATTGCCTACGAAGAAGCTCATAGGTCTTCTGTATGCCTGGGTGTCCCGCGCTAGGATTGTCATGACATTCATATAGGACCTGCTGCCTATAATCCTCTGAATTGGGGACACATACTCTATCTCTATAGAGCAAGTACTCATCCTGAATGGAATACTGTTTCCATTTGAATCCTTGAGTCAACTGACCCTCAACCACTGGGGTTTGCTTGGGTGATACAGGCTCAGAATCCTCAACGTCATCTGATGACGTATACTCGGACTCATCATCATCCTCAACGGAAGCTGCCGTATTCTTGGATGAACTGGCACCAGCCCCGGGAACTGGTTCTGGAGTCTGTAACTGTCTGTTCTGGACTGAGTTCCAGATAATAGAGAAGAATGCATCATGCTGGCATTTCCCTCTCAAGGACTCGAGTAACTCATTACGAATCTGAGTAAAACTCAGCTCGTTTATTATGGTCATTCTGCTAAGGGCATCTGCTACTGTATTGAATTTTCCACGCCTATATCTGATAGACATGTCAAACTCTTGCATCAACTCTGCCCAACGAGCTTTCCGACCTCTAAGCTCAGGTTGATTGCAAAGGTATCTGAGACTCTCATGGTCTGTCAGGACCTCAAAGTTGGCATCATACAAATAATGCCTCCAAGTCTTAAGGGCATGGACTATAGAAAAGAGTTCCTTTTCATAGGCACTATACATAGTCTGTGCTGGCTCGAGTTTTTTACTCTCGAACGCAACTGGTCGTCCACCCTGAGTTAGCACAGCACCTACTGCAAAGTCGCTAGCATCTGTTTCGACCACAAATGGCTGATTGGGGTCGACGACTTTTAAAACTGGTGCTGTAGCTAAGGCTGTTTTGAGAGCATCAAAGCTCTCCTGTTGTGCGGACTCCCAAATGAACTCCTTTCCCTTCCCCTTAAGAAGATTTGTCATAGGGACTGCTATCTGAGCATATTCCTTGACAAATCGTCTGTAATATCCCGCCAGACCAAGAAAGATTTGAAGTTCCAAAATATTCTGAGGTCTCAGCCAACTGAGTATGGCTTTAACCTTATTTGGGTCCATCTTAATCCCCTCTGAAGAGATAATGTGACCCAAATATGCTACTTCTTCAACGAAGAATTCACACTTGGATTGTTTAGCATAAAGCTTATGCTTTCTGAGCAGTCGAAACACCTTTCTGAGGTGTTTTAGAGCTACTTCCTCGTTTTGCTATAGACGAGGATGTCATCTAAAAATACGACTACAAACTTACCCAAGTATGGTCTGAGGACACTGTTCATCAAGGTCATAAAGGTAGCTGGAGCATTTGTGAGCCCAAATGGCATCACCTTAAACTCATAATGACCGTGACGAGTCCTAAAAGTTGTTTTCGAGACATCTTCCGATTTTATATGGACTTGATGATATCCCGATCTGAGATCTATTTTGCTGAAAAACTTAGCCCCGTCGAGTTGATCAAACAACTCGTCTGCCCGAGGCATAGGGTATTTATTCTTAATTGTGACTTTATTGAGGGCTCTGTAATCTACGCAAAGACGCATAGACCCCTCTTTCTTTTTCACCAATAGGACTGGTGAGGCCCATGGTGAACTACTGGTCTGAATTTGGCCTTTCCCAAGATAGTCTGTTAACTGCCTAGTTATTTCTTCATCCTCTGTTCGGCTGACCCGATACGGAGGTTTAGAAACAGGTGCTGTACCTGGTACTAGGTTTATTACATGATCTACCTCTCTGCTAGGTGGTAAACCATGTGGCAAATCTTCAGGAAAAACATCTTTAAATTTAGACAATAAAGTTTCTAATTTACTGATTTTCTGCTGAATAGAACTGGAAATAGAAACTTCAGGAATAAACTGAAAGTCACATAAGAATACCTGATGGTCTTCGTCTCCGATTAGCTGACAGAGCTCTGAACTGCAGACCATAGGGCTGTTGGGAACATCATGCTCCCCATGCAACTGGATCTCTCGGCCTTTATACTGAAAGCTGAGGGTGTTCTCCTGATAGTTTCTGTGGAGGGAAGGTCCTAAACTGTAGAGCCAATCTCTCCCGAGAACAATGTCTGTTCGATCCAGGTGCATTATCTGAAAGTTTATTTGATCTTGGTACCCCTGAATACCAAGATTTAACTTACTTACCATAGTTTCCCATATTTTTTTATCTTCACCCTTAGCTAATGAAACTATGTACCTATGCTGACTAGGTACTTCTGGTAGTTTAAGCTTTTTAACCAGGGTGTGGTTGATGAAATTATGGGTTGCCCCATCATCAACCATGACTCTTACTGGCTGGTTACCAACTTTCCCATGCATACGTACTAGGTCATGCGGCCCAAAGCTGAAGGGTCTCGCTAGCATTGCAGAGGTCAGCTGGCAACAGTGTTCATGATCTTCATGATACACTTTGATCTCGGAAGCTGCCGAGTCACTGGGGAAACATACAGTCTGAACAAGATGAACTTGTTTTTTATCTTTCTTATCTTTTTTAGTGAAAGGCCCCTTGGGACACTGTCTGACTGTGTGTCCCTTGCCCATACACACAAAGCACAAACGTTCTTGTTTGGCTTTCTCAAAATCATCTGGGTTTAAGGGCTGTATGAGTGAAGGGCGTTTCTGAGGACACCTTTAAATTTATCTTCTTTCTTTCTTTTTAAAAATTTCTTTTTAAATTGAAAGTCTTTCTGAGGAAGCTGCTCAGAAAGTGGTTGTTGTCTCGCTCTCTTCCTACCCACTGAATCATCATAGATTTGAGCATATCTGAGAGCTTGCTCAAGGGTAGTAGGCGAGTTTCTCTGGACCTCTACTTTATATTCATCTTTGAGGCCACGGACAAATCCCCTGATTTTCTGATAGTCATCCATATTTTTAA
Source organism: Diphasiastrum complanatum (assembly GCA_029204225.1). Lineage (NCBI taxonomy): Eukaryota > Viridiplantae > Streptophyta > Lycopodiopsida > Lycopodiales > Lycopodiaceae > Diphasiastrum > Diphasiastrum complanatum. Next base: position 33,134,291 of record CM055105.1, on the reverse strand, counting down.
TCTTTAAAATTGCTTCTCGATACTGCGAGATATATTGGATGAGGGATTTATCCATTACTGTTCTTTCCCAGGCTTCCCAGGCTCTATCCAGTTCATTCTCTGGTAGAAATTCTCTTAGGAAATCTTCTTCAAAAGCTTTCCATGACCGGGGAGTCTGCCCAGTCTCCTGGAGATTTAACCACCACTTATAGGCCATAGGCCCTAAAGAAAGACTGGCCTCAATTGCTTGCAAATGGTCAGGGGTCTGTTTAAGAGCATGAATGTTCTTCCATTTGCTGAGGAAGGTTTGTAGAATATCTGCATTTCTATCCTTCTCTTCCCCATTAAAAGTAGGAGGCTTTAAATCTTTAAAAACACTGGGGTGAGACCGTAAAGTCTCACCCGAAACTGATGGAAGTGGAGAAGGGGATAACTGAGAAGTGGAGGGAAGGCTTCCTTTCGCGGAGCTCAAAATCAAGTTTTTGAGTTCAGCGAACGAGTCGTCCACACTGGACTTGAAATTGGCTAATGCCAGCTTCAGTTCATCCACTTCTGTTACCAATTGGAGGAACTGCTCCTTGGTAACCAGTTCGTCGAGTTCTTCGGCGAACTGTTCCTGTCTCTATCTCTATAGAGCAAGTACTCATCCTGAATGGAATACTGTTTCCATTTGAATCCTTGAGTCAACTGACCCTCAACCACTGGGGTTTGCTTGGGTGATACAGGCTCAGAATCCTCAACGTCATCTGACGACGTATACTCGGACTCATTATCATCCTCAACGGAAGCTGCCGTATTCTTGGATGAACTGGCACCAGCCCCGGGAATTGTTCTGGAGTCTGTAACTGTCTGTTCTGGACTGAGTTCCAGATAATAGAGAAGAATGCATCATGCTGGCATTTCCCTCTCAAGGACTCGAGTAACTCATTACGAATCTGAGTAAAACTCAGCTCGTTTATCATAGGCATTCTGCTAAGGGCATCTGCTACTGTATTGAATTTTCCACGCCTATATCTGATAGACATGTCAAACTCTTGCATCAACTCTGCCCAACGAGCTTTCCGACCTCTAAGCTCAGGTTGATTGCAAAGGTATCTGAGACTCTCATGGTCTGTCAGGACCTCAAAGTTGGCACCATACAAATAATGCCTCCAAGTCTTAAGGGCATGGACTATAGAAAAGAGTTCCTTTTCATAGGCACTATACCTAGTCTGTGCTGGCTCGAGTTTTTTACTCTCGAACGCAATTGGTCGTCCACCCTGAGTTAGCACAGCACCTACTGCAAAGTCGCTAGCATCTGTTTCGACCACAAATGGCTGATTGGGGTCGACGACCTTTAAAACTGGTGCTGTAGCTAAGGCTGTTTTGAGAGCATCAAAGCTCTCCTGTTGTGCGGACTCCCAAATGAACTCCTTTCCCTTCCCCTTAAGGAGATTTGTCATAGGGACTGCTATCTGAGCATATTCCTTGACAAATCGTCTGTAATATCCCGCCAGACCAAGAAAGATTTGAAGTTCCAAAATATTCTGAGGTCTCAGCCAACTGAGTATGGCTTTAACCTTATTTGGGTCCATCTTAATCCCATCTGAAGAGATAATGTGACCCAAATATGCTACTTCTTCAACGAAGAATTCACACTTGGATTGTTTAGCATAAAGCTTATGCTTTCTGAGCAGTCGAAACACCTTTCTGAGGTGTTTTAGATGCTCCTTCCTCGTTTTGCTGTAGACGAGGATGTCATCTAAAAATACAACTACAAACTTACCCAAGTATGGTCTGAGGACACTGTTCATCAAGGTCATAAAGGTAGCTGGAGCATTTGTGAGCCCAAATGGCATCACCTTAAACTCATAATGACCGTGACGAGTCCTAAAAGCTGTTTTCGAGACATCTTCCGATTTTATACGGACTTGATGATATCCCGATCTGAGGTCTATTTTGCTGAAAAACTTAGCCCCGTCGAGTTGATCAAACAACTCGTCTGCTCGAGGCATAGGGTATTTATTCTTAATTGTGACTTTATTGAGGGCTCTGTAATCTACGCAAAGACGCATAGACCCCTCTTTCTTTTTCACCAATAGGACTGGTGAGGCCCATGGTGAACTACTGGTCTGAATTTGGCCTTTCCCAAGATAGTCTGTTAACTGCCTAGTTATTTCTTCATCCTCTGTTCGGCTGACCCGATACGGAGGTTTAGAAACAGGTGCTGTACCTGGTACTAGGTTTATTACATGATCTACCTCTCTGCTAGGTGGTAAACCATGTGGCAAATCTTCAGGAAAAACATCTTTAAATTTAGACAATAAAGTTTCTAATTTACTGATTTTCTGCTGAATAGAACTGGAAATAGAAACTTCAGGAATAAACTGAAAGTCACATAAGAATACCTGATGGTCTTCGTCTCCGATTAGCTGACAGAGCTCTGAACTGCAGACCATAGGGCTGTTGGGAACATCATGCTCCCCATGCAACTGGATCTCTCGGCCTTTATACTGAAAGCTGAGGGTGTTCTGCTGATAGTTTCTGTGGAGGGAAGGTCCTAAACTGTAGAGCCAATCTCTCCCGAGAACAATGTCTGTTCGATCCAGGTGCATTATCTGAAAGTTTATTTGATCTTGGTACCCCTGAATACCAAGATTTAACTTACTTACCATAGTTTCCCATATTTTTTTATCTTCACCCTTAGCTAATGAAACTATGTACCTATGCTGACTAGGTACTTCTGGTAGTTTAAGCTTTTTAACCAGGGTGTGGTTGATGAAATTATGGGTTGCCCCATCATCAACCATGACTCTTACTGACTGGTTACCAACTTTCCCATGCATACGTACTAGGTCATGCGGCCCAAAGCTGAAGGGTCTCGCTAGCATTGCAGAGGTCAGCTGGCAACAGTGTTCATGATCTTCATGATACACTTTGATCTCGGAAGCTGCCGAGTCACTGGGGAAACATACAGTCTGAACAAGATGAACTTGATTTTTATCTTTCTTATCTTTTTTAGTGAAAGGCCCCTTGGGACACTGTCTGACTGTGTGTCCCTTGCCCATACACACAAAGCACAAACGTTCCTGTTTGGCTTTCTCAAAATCATCTGGTTTTAAGGGCTGTATGAGTGAAGGGCGTTTCTGAGGAGCTTCACCTTTAAATTTATCTTCTTTCTTTCTTTTTAAAAATTTCTTTTTAAATTGAAAGTCTTTCTGAGGAAGCTGCTCAGAAAGTGGTTGCTGTCTCGCTCTCTTCCTACCCACTGAATCATCATAGATTTGAGCATATCTGAGAGCTTGCTCAAGGGTAGTAGGCGAGTTTCTCTGGACCTCTACTTTATATTCATCTTTGAGGCCACGGACAAATCCCCTGATTTTTTGATAGTCATCCATATTTTTAATCTTTAAAATTGCCTCTCGATACTGCGAGATATATTGGATGAGGGACTTGTCCATTACTGTTCTTTCCCAGGCTTCCCAGGCTCTATCAAGTTCATTCTCTGGTAGAAATTCTCTTAGGAAAGCTTCTTCAAAAGCTTTCCATGATCGGGGAGTCTGCCCAGTCTCCTGGAGATTTAACCACCACTTATAGGCCATAGGCCCTAAAGAAAGACTGGCCTCAATTGCTTGCAAATGGTCAGGGGTCTGTTTAAGAGCATGAATGTTCTTCCATTTGCTGAGGAAGGTTTGTAGAATATCTGCATTTCTATCCTTCTCTTCCCCATTAAAAGTAGAAGGCTTTAAATCTTTAAAAACACTGGGGTGAGACCGTAAAGTCTCACCCGAAACTGATGGAAGTGGAGAAGGGGATAACTGAGAAGTGGAGGGAAGGCTTCCTTTCGCGGAGCTCAAAATCAAGTTTTTGAGTTCAGCGAACGAGTCGTCCACACTGGACTTGAAATTGGCTAATGCCAGCTTCAGTTCATCCACTTCTGTTACCAATTGGAGGAACTGCTCCTTGGTAACTAGTTCGTCGAGTTCTTCGGCGAACTGTTCCTGTTCTTCTACTTCCATGGGTTTCTTCCCTTTTCTGTAAGCCAAGGCTTCTGTTTCAAGTTCGTCGAAGCCTCTCTCCTGGGGTTGATCAGGTCCCTGAGGAGTGGTCATCTTCGAAACTGAAAGAGAGCTACCTTAACTTCTGAAGGAAAAAAGTCTAAAAGACTAATTTACAACTGTACAAGGGAAAGGAAAGATGACTTAGCTGTTTCTGAGGACTGTACTTCCAAAGAAAGAATGAAGAGGAACCCTTTCAGCTCTTTTCCCCAAAATTTCAGACCTGCTGTTCCGAAAAATGCCAGTTTGAGGCTTCAAAACGGTACTAAATTTCCCGGTTTTTTGAGGATAGTAGCTCGCTGGTCTGATTGCAATCCAACTTGTCCACAAAAAGGCAAATCTGAAGTCCAAAAACCCTTCTGAGTTCTGAAATTTCAGAAGTCTCCTACTCGCTGATCTGGTAGAAATCCTCTTGCTCCAAATCTCTGACGTTGGGGCCCAAAAACTTGTTGAAAAACCAGATTTTCAGAAGCACTGGCAGCGCTGGCCCTGCTCCTCTTTTTTGGCTTCCAACTCGCTGAAAACCAGTAGCTTTTTCCCTGGAAATTGGATGTAGGTCTCTGACTATACAGCGATGGAGGTGCTGGCTTCTTCCTACTCTAATTTCGCTGGGAAAACTACGAAGAATCCTCTGAAGTCAGTGAGAAACAGCTGTTATTTCAGCGAGTTACCTACACTTGGAATCTGACTCCTTGCTACTGTGATTTCTCAGTGGAAATCAGAAGTTTGAAGGCTGCTCCTACAGCGATCCTCCTCCTCTATTCCTCTCTGAGAATCTGAGAAACACTTCCTATCTTCTGATAGCTTTCTCTACTGCTGTCCTAAACTCCCTAGGATGGAGATGGCTCTGATACCAGTGTAATAGATCCTAACACCACAGTAGGGCAAACACTAACTGATCCACCCAACCTTGCCTACTCCCTGATAGAGTAAGCCCCTCCTAGCCCAGTGTGAGGACTGATAGCATGCTACTGCCAAGTGTCGGCCACGTGGCACTGACGTGGCCGACTGCACGTCGGGACCCAACTGGGGGCCCTATCCTGCTGACAGGGTCCCTAGGCTGTGTTAGGCCCGCCATGGCTATGGACCGTGCTGGGGCACACTACTCACACTGTCTTGCCCTGTTGGTCATGTACGCTGGACACGACCCTGACTGTGGTATCTGACCTATCTGTGTTCTCTAGGGTTCGGCACTGGTTACGAGCTCGTAACAATACTACTCTGACTACATGCACTAGAGTCGAAAATCTTTACATACTCTCTAATTCAGTTGCATTCTCTCATGAAAATGTAACGATAATGCTATTTTGTGGCATAGTCGATTTGGACACGTGAATACAAGATCACTTTCCTATATGCGTTGTAATAATTTAGTTGATGGACTGAATTTCCCTTCTTCATTAGATAGGAAATCTTTCTTTTGTGAATTATGCATCTATGGGAAGCACTCTAGAAGCAAGTTTCCAAAATCACATTCCATCAAACACAAAGCATGTATTGGATCTTGTACATAGCGATCTTTGTGGTCCAATCTCCGTCCTTAGGAGATGCAATCTATTTTATCACTTTCATAGATGATTATTCTAGATGGTCTACAGTCATGTTCATTAAGCACAAATCTAAAGCCTTTGAATGCTTCAAGAGATTCAAGGCCATGGCTGAGACACAAACGTCTACAAAAGTAAAGGCACTCCGAACTGATGGTGGCGGCGAATACGTCTCTAACGAGATGTCCAACTACATGGCTGAACATGGTATTAGAAGACAGTTCATGTAATAGATCCTAACACCACAGTAGGGCAAACACTAACTGATCCACCCAACCTTGCCTACTCCCTGATATAGAGTAAGCCCCTCCTAGCCCAGTGTGAGGACTGGTAGCATGCAACTGCCAAGTGTCGGCCACGTGGCACTGACGTGGTCGACTGCACGTCGGGACCCAACTGGGGGCCCTATCCTGCTGACAGGGTCCCTAGGCTGTGTTAGGCCCGCCATGGCTATGGACCGTGCTCGGGCACACTACTCACACTGTCTTGCCCTGTTGGTCATGTACACTAGACACGACCCTGACTGTGGTATCTGACCTATCTGTGTTCCCTAGGGTTCGGCACTGGTTACGAGCTCGTAACACTCCCTCCCCCTTAAGAACTGTCTTGGTCCTCTAAGACAAAGTCTGGAAAAATCTTGCGAAGGACGCTGCCTCTTTCCCAAGTGGCATTCTCAACAGGCTGATCATTCCACTTAACCAGATATTCTCGGTATAGAGTATGACGAGTCTGCGTCTCTCTACTATCAAGAATCTCCTCTGGTTCATGTGGAGGTTGTTGAGGATCCAATGGGAGAACTAGAACACTGTCCCCTACCAGATTATCTGATCTGGTTAAGGCTTTTCGTAACTGACTTACATGAAAGACTGGAAAAACCTTACTGCTGTGTGGGAGTTCTAGTTCATAGGTGACCTCGCCTAGTCTCCTACTGATGGTAAAGGGACCACAATACCTTGGAGACAACTTAGCACACACTCCTGATTTGAGGGTTTTAGAGTCAACTGGGACTCTCAAGTAGACTTTCTCACCAGTGGAGAACTGCAGATCCCGTCTGTGTGGATCTGCATAATGCCTGGCTCGATCCTGGGATTGTCTAATGCTACGCTTAGCATGTTCTATCATCTGGTTTAGGTCTTCTAAAAAGTTTCTGGCTGCTTCAACTTTTTCTTGTTTAAACCCTACAGCTGTGGGTGAGCGTGGCTGAAAACCGTACATCAGCATAAATGGGCTGTATCCCGTAGCTGAATGTTTGGTACCGTTGTAAGCAAACTCTAATATCGAGAGATACTCCTCCCAATTAGTCTGCCTCTTGCTGACGTATGCACGAAGCATATCCTCCAGCACTTGATTTACCCTTTCTGTTTGGCCGTCCGTCTGTGGATGGTCGGTGGTACTCATATTAAGTTTAGTATGGAGATGATGGAATACTGCCCTCCAAAAATTTCCAGTAAACTTACTGTCCCGGTCGCTGACTATGCCGGAAGGTAGACCGTACAATTTAAATAGCCCGTCTACAAACAACCTCGCTAACTCTGGAGCTCTAACGGTTGTTTTGGTCGGAATAAAATGAGCCATTTTGGTCAGACGGTCAACTGTGACCCATATAGCGTCATTACCCTTTTGGGTTCTAGGCAGGCCTACTATAAAATCCATGGAGATACTCTCCCATTTACCAGCTGGTATTTCTAAGGGATGCAACAACCCTCCTGCCTTTAAACGCTCTGCTTTATTTACTTGACATTTCTGGCAACTAGTTACATACTGGTGGACGTCCGTTTTCATACTGGGCCAGAAAAATTGCCTACGAAGAAGCTCATAGGTCTTCTGTATGCCTGGGTGTCCCGCGCTAGGATTGTCATGACATTCATATAGGACCTGCTGCCTATAATCCTCTGAATTGGGGACACATACTCTATCTCTATAGAGCAAGTACTCATCCTGAATGGAATACTGTTTCCATTTGAATCCTTGAGTCAACTGACCCTCAACCACTGGGGTTTGCTTGGGTAATACAGGCTCAGAATCCTTAACGTCATCTGATGACGTATACTCGGACTCATCATCATCCTCAACGGAAGCTGCCGTATTCTTGGATGAACTGGCACCAGCCCCGGGAACTGGTTCTGGAGTCTGTAACTGTCTGTTCTGGACCGCGTTCCAGATAATAAAGAAGAATGCATCATGCTGGCATTTCCCTCTCAAGGACTCGAGTAACTCATTACGAATCTGAGTAAAACTCAGCTCGTTTATCATAGGCATTCTGCTAAGGGCATCTGCTACTGTATTGAATTTTCCATGCCTATATCTGATAGACATGTCAAACTCTTGCATCAACTCTGCCCAACGAGCTTTCCGACCTCTAAGCTCAGGTTGATTGCAAAGGTATCTGAGACTCTCATGGTCTGTCAGGACCTCAAAGTTGGCACCATACAAATAATGCCTCCAAGTCTTAAGGGCATGGACTATAGAAAAGAGCTCCTTTTCATAGGCACTGTACCTAATCTGAGCTGGCTCGAGTTTTTTACTCTCGAACGCAACTGGTCGTCCACCCTGAGTTAGCACAGCGCCTACTGCAAAGTCGCTAGCATCTGTTTCGACCACAAATGGCTGATTGGGGTCGACGACTTTTAAGACTGGTGCTGTAGCTAAGGCTGTTTTGAGAGCATCAAAGCTCTCCTGTTGTGCGGACTCCCAAATGAACTCCTTTCCCTTCCCCTTAAGAAGATTTGTCATAGGGACTGCTATCTGAGCATATTCCTTGACAATTCGTCTGTAATATCCCGCCAGACCAAGAAAGATTTGAAGTTCCAAAATATTCTGAGATCTCAGCCAACTGAGTATGGCTTTAACCTTATTTGGGTCCATCTTAATCCCATCTGAAGAGATAATGTGACCCAAATATGCTACTTCTTCAACAAAGAATTCACACTTGGATTGTTTAGCATAAAGCTTATGCTTTCTGAGCAGTCGAAACACCTTTCTGAGGTGTTTTAGATGTTCCTTCCTCGTTTTGCTGTAGACGAGGATGTCATCTAAAAATACGACTACAAACTTACCCAAGTATGGTCTGAGGACACTGTTCATCAAGGTCATAAAGGTAGCTGGAGCATTTGTGAGCCCAAATGGCATCACCTTAAACTCATAATGACCGTGACGAGTCCTAAAAGCTGTTTTCGAGACATCTTCCGATTTTATACGGACTTGATGATATCCCGATCTGAGGTCTATTTTGCTGAAAAACTTAGCCCCGTCGAGTTGATCAAACAACTCGTCTGCCCGAGGCATAGGGTATTTATTCTTAATTGTGACTTTATTGAGGGCTCTGTAATCTACGCAAAGACGCATAGACCCCTCCTTTTTTTTCACCAATAGGACTGGTGAGGCCCATGGTGAACTACTAGTCTGAATTTGGCCTTTTCCCAAGATAGTCTGTTAACTGCCTAGTTATTTCTTCATCCTCTGTTCGGCTGACCCGATACGGAGGTTTAGAAACAGGTGCTGTACCTGGTACTAGGTTTATTACATGATCTACCTCTCTGCTAGGTGGTAAACCATGTGGCAAATCTTCAGGAAAAACATCTTTAAATTTAGACAATAAAGTTTCTAATTTACTGATTTTCTGCTGAATAGAACTGGAAATAGAAACTTCAGGAATAAACTGAAAGTCACATAAGAATACCTGATGGTCTTCGTCTCCGATTAGCTGACAGAGTTCTGAACTGCAGACCATAGGGCTGTTGGGGACATGATGCTCCCCATGCAACTGGATCTCTCGGCCTTTATGCTGAAAGCTGAGGGTGTTCTCCTGATAGTTTCTGTGGAGGGAAGGTCCTAAACTGTAGAGCCAATCTCTCCCGAGAACAATGTCTGTTCGATCCAGGTGCATTATCTGAAAGTTTATTTGATCTTGGTACGCCTGAATACCAAGATTTAACTTACTTACCATAGTTTCCCATATTTTTTTATCTTCACCCTTAGCTAATGAACTTATGTACCTATGCTGACTAGGTACTTCTGGTAGTTTAAGCTTTTTAACCAGGGTGTGGTTGATGAAATTATGGGTTGCCCCATCATCAACCATGACTCTTACTGACTGGTTACCAACTTTCCCATGCATACGTACTAGGTCATGCGGCCCAAAGCTGAAGGGTCTCGCTAGCATTGCAGAGGTCAGCTGGCAACAATGCTCATGATCTTCATGATACACTTTAATCTCGGAAGCTGCCGAGTTACTGGGGAAACATACAGTCTGAACAAGATGAACTTGTTTTTTATCTTTTTTAGTGAAAGGCCCCTTGGGACACTGTCTGACTGTGTGTCCCTTGCCCATACACACAAAGCACAAACGTTCTTGTTTGGCTTTCTCAAAATCATCTGGTTTTAAGGGCTGTATGAGTGAAGGGCGTTTCTGAGGAGCTTCACCTTTAAATTTATCTTCTTTCTTTCTTTTTAAAAATTTCTTTTTAAATTGAAAGTCTTTCTGAGGAAGCTGCTCAGAAAGTGGTTGCTGTCTCGCTCTCTTCCTACCCACTGAATCATCATAGATTTGAGCATATCTGAGAGCTTGCTCAAGGGTAGTAGGCGAGTTTCTCTGGACCTCTACTTTATATTCATCTTTGAGGCCACGGACAAATCCCCTGATTTTCTGATAGTCATCCATATTTTTAATCTTTAAAATTGCTTCTCGATACTGCGAGATATATTGGATGAGGGATTTATCCATTACTGTTCTTTCCCAGGCTTCCCAGGCTCTATCCAGTTCATTTTCTGGTAGAAATTCTCTTAGGAAAGCTTCTTCAAAAGCTTTCCATGACCGGGGAGTCTGCCCAGTCTCCTGGAGATTTAACCACCACTTATAGGCCATAGGCCCTAAAGAAAGACTGGCCTCAATTGCTTGCAAATGGTCAGGGGTCTGTTTAAGAGCATGAATGTTCTTCCATTTGCTGAGGAAGGTTTGTAGAATATCTGCATTTCTATCCTTCTCTTCCCCATTAAAAGTAGGAGGCTTTAAATCTTTAAAAACACTGGGGTGAGACCGTAAAGTCTCACCCGAAACTGATGGAAGTGGAGAAGGGGATAACTGAGAAGTGGAGGGAAGGCTTCCTTTCGCGGAACTCAAAATCAAGTTTTTGAGTTCAGCGAACGAGTCGTCCACACTGGACTTGAAATTGGCTAATGCCAACTTCAGTTCATCCACTTCTGTTACCAATTGGAGGAACTGCTCCTTGGTAACCAGTTCGTCGAGTTCTTCGGTGAATTGTTCCTGTTCTTCTACTTCCATGGGTTCCTTCCCTTTTCTGTAAGCCAAGGCTTCTGTTTCAAGTTCGTCGAAGCCTCTCTCCGGGGGTTGATCAGGTCCCTGAGGAGTGGTCATCTTCGGAACTGAAAGAGAGCTACCTTAACTTCTGAAAGAAAAAAAGTCTAAAAGACTAATTTACAACTGTACAAGGAGGGAAAGAAAACTTAGCTCTTTCTGAGAACTGTACTTCCACAGAGAGAATCAAGAAAAGCCCTTTCAGCTCTTCCTCCACTGCTTTCAGATCTGCTGTCCGGAAAAATCAGAGATCAAGGTACCAAGAAAAAGAAACAAACTTCTGATCGTCTTGGCCCCTTCCCTCGCCTTCTGAGGTGTATACTTTTTGCTCCAAAATTCCCGTTTTAGGACCCAAAAACAGTTGCAAACTTGTGGTTTCTGCCAAAGACCTTCCTCGCTGCCTGACCAGGAGTGTTGCTACTTGGTTTTGCTTACTTTGAGACCCAAAATCCCTCTCAAAATCTGATTTTCTAGCAACACCTTCAGCGCTGGACCTGCACCCACGATTCTGTCTCAGATCCGCTCCAAATTCCAGAAAATTTCACTCCAAATTCGAAGTTTCCACCCAATTTGGCAGCGCTGGACCTGCTCCACGTTTTCTATTTAAAATGTGCTCAAAAATCCGCAACTGATACATAAAAATCAAGGGTAAATCCCTGATTTTTCAGCGTTGAGCTTCTACAAGGGATTGTGCCTCAAACAACTGTAAATTCCCAGCAAATTTCAAGGATTTGAAAGCTGTTCCTACAGCGATTCTCCTCTTCAATTCTTTCCTGAGAATCTGAGAAATCTTTCCTATCTTCTGATAGCTTTCTCTACTGCTGTCCTGAACTCCCTAGGATGGAGATGGCTCTGATACCAGTGTAATAGATCCTAACACCACAGTAGGGCAAACACTAACTGATCCACCCAACCTTGCCTACTCCCTGATATAGAGTAAGCCCCTCCTAGCCCAGTGTGAGGACTGGTAGCATGCAACTGCCAAGTGTCGGCCACGTGGCACTGACGTGGTCGACTGCACGTCGGGACCCAACTGGGGGCCCTATCCTGCTGACAGGGTCCCTAGGCTGTGTTAGGCCCGCCATGGCTATGGACCGTGCTGGGGCACACTACTCACACTGTCTTGCCCTGTTGGTCATGTACACTAGACACGACCTTGACTGTGGTATCTGACCTATCTGTGTTCCCTAGGGTTCGGCACTGGTTACGAGCTCGTAACAGTTCACCACTTCCTATTCACCTCAACAAAACGGGATTGCAGAAAGGAAGCCGCAAGAGCATGGTTCGATAGAATCAACTCTTATCTCATTCAATTGGGATTTGCCAACAATTTAGCTGACTGTAATGTTTATTAAAGCATATAGGCACCAATTCGGTTCACATAGCTCTTTACGTCTGCACACTACTAAGAGTGATCTGTCAAAAGAATTTGACATGACTGATTTAGGAGCTGTCCATTCTTTGCTAGGAATTCACATTACTAGAAATAGGCTTTAGAAGAAGATCTATCTTAGCCAGTAGGCATATGTAAAAGGCATTTTAGAAAAGTTTCATATGTCTGATTGCAAACCCATTGACACTCCAATGGATCCAAGTATAGTATTGACTAAACCTATTGTGCTGATTTTGATAGTGAAGTACTCGACATAGCAATGTACCCTTATCATTCACTAATAGGATCTTTAATGTATGCAATGCTGTGTACTAGACCGGATTTAGCATACACTGTTAGCACGTTCAGTCAATTCATGTCTAATCCTAGGATCTCTCATTGGAAAGCGTTAAAGAGAGTGATGAGATATATTCAGGGAAGTTTAGATCACATTTTATGTTATCATGGAAATGCTATCGACCCACTCGTCCTGCGAGGCTACTCCGACTCAGATTGGGGAGGAACAGTCTCTACCAGAAAATCTACCTCCGGGTTCTGTTTCTATCTGGCAGGGGGACCGAATTCGTGGAACTCAAGGAAGCAGAAATCAGTTGCGCTTTCTTCGACATAGGCAAAGTACATCGCAACATGCCAAGCTTCAAAAGAAGCTGTATGGATCAGGTTATCACTTCACGACTTATATCACACTCAGTTCAATGCTACCGCCATTCTGTGTGACAACTTGAGCTGTATTTCATTGTCACTGAATCCCAGATTTCATGGCAAATCCAAGCACATAGAAATCCAATATCATTTTTTTCGGGAGAAAGTTTTCTCAAGGCAAGTGATCCTTCAATACTGCTCCACAACAGAAATGGCCGTAGACATCTTCACCAAAGAGCTTCCCAGTATCAAGCACCAGAAGTTCTTCAACATGCTGAACCTGACGAAGATACCAAGGCACCAACCGTGATCTTAAGGGGGACTGTTGGAAATTAAGCCCACAGTTGTCTCCTTGGAATCATAACTTAGACAACCAATTTATTTGTGTTGAACCTGTAAACCTTGTTAAATAAATAGAACTTGTCACATGGTCATACATGGGTACAAAATACTTTGAGGCCCAAACTTAGGCAAATTTTTTAGTGCAAACTCGTGGGAGGCCCTCTTGCATGTTGATGCCACATACCCACTCAAAGTCTGGTAGACCCCCATGCACATGTGCATGGGGGAGAAAAAGTCAGTTTTGCTACATATCCTAGTTTGCATGCAACATGCAAGATGCATGCATGACAAATTAGACACATGCAATTAGACATGCAAATTGCCACCTACCTTGGACACTTGGCAATAGCATGCCATGCCTTGTACATACATAGTTTCTTACAAATAGAACCTCCACGATTTGGAGGAGTGTGATTTTTGGGATAATCTTCCACTCTTCATCATTTTGTTCTCTTCTTCATCTCAATTTTGGTAGTAGCTCGCAGGAGGATCTGATCTGGTTTTTGCTTGTTTCTCCCTCTTCCCTCATCAGAATTCGGTGAGAACAGTTGCAATCTGTTGGTTGGAAGTGGGCGCTACTAGTCAGGTCATTCCCACTTTGAATTCTGAGCAGATCTGAGCCAGGACAGCAATCAACTACTTGGAGGAGGGCGCTGGTTCTGTTTTGCTCAATCATTCATTTCTCTTTCAGATCTTGTCAGATTTGCATGAGATTTGTTGCAATCTGTTGGTTAGAGGAGGGCGCTCCATCTCAGATCTTCTCCCACTCGATTTTCACGACTTTGGAAGCAGGGCAGCCATCCAACCATTTGAAGTAGGGCGCTGGGTCTGATTTCCAAATATCATCCTAACTCTTTCATCAATTGTCAGAATTGAATAGGATCTTTTGCTAGTGGTTTCTCTTGCATAGGCTCTTTCTTTCATAGTGAATAGAAGTCATATAGAAGCTGATCAGAATCTGATTTTTCAGATCTGAGGCACCTATTTGATGTAGCCAGCAAGTAGGGAATAGTCCACATCTTGTTTCATTCAATAGGCAATGGATAGAGTTCAAATAGGATTGAATTAGGATCATTCTTATGATCTACAGCTTGCTGGTTCTCAAGAGAAATGGAGTATGGGAGATCATCAATGGACCTACACCAACAGAAGGAGCTACACAAAGGGATCGAGACAAGTAGTACATATGTCAAATAGATTGTATACAATGACATGGAGTGGTAAGACTGATATAAAGAAATTTATATCTGAGATGAAAAGTTATTTTACTTCTCTAGCTCTTGCAGGACAAGAATATGCTATTAATAATGGCCAGAAGTTGTCTATTTTTCTTGGTGCTCTTCCCACTTCTTTTGACTCACTTAGAACAATCTTAGCAAGAACACCTAACATTGCCACCTCACATATAGTTTCTAGTAAAAATATTGTGTCAAATCTTTCTTCTATCTCTTATGAAAAGCAAGTATTATTAGGAGATGGTAGGGAATAGGGGATCTAAGACTTAGAACTTCAAAGGGGATGTTAGTTCTGAATGGAGCTCTCTATGTTCCTTCCTTAATGAAAGACTTTATTTCTGTAGCTAAAGTATTTGATGTAGGATTAAAGATATCCTTTGATACGGATGTATGTCGAGTCCTAGACATGAAGACAAAGTCTATTGTAACTCATGCAAGGAGAAGAAATAACCTTTATTATTTAGAGGTTTTACCAAATAAAGAAGAGTTGCATGTAGTGTCAGACTTAGATTTCTTATGGCATAGAAGATTATGTCATGTATCTTTGAAGTCACTTCATGAAAGAAGTTCAGCAGGCCAGTTTGTTGGATGTAAGATCCAAGAAGGAATCACTAATCTCCAGTGTGATGCTTGTTATAAAGGGAAGATGCACAGATCTCCTTTTAACAAGCAAGGTTTATAAGCTAAGAAGCCTTTAGAAATGGTTCATACAGATATCTGTGGTCCTATGAATGTTCCTTCTTTAGATGATGCTCAATACTTCATTACGTTCATAGATGATTATACAAGAATGTGTATTGTGTATTTCTTGAAGCAAAGATCCAAGGCATTTGAAATGTTCAAGGAATTTCAAGCTTTTGCAGAAAGGACTACAAAACACAAACTCATTCTTCTAAGATGTGATGGAGCAGGAGAATACATATCTAATGAATTTCTAGACTATTGCAGACAAAAGGGCATTACACATCAGGTGACTACAACTTATACTCCCCAACATAATGGAGTTGCCGAAAGAAGAAATCAGACTCTGGTGGAGGCAGCTAAGTTGTCTTTCAAGAAAATCCTTACTTCTCATGGATAACACTTCAGCTATCCAACTAAGCGAGGATTCAGTATTTCATCCAAGAACCAAACACATAGCAATGAGATATCATCACATCAAAGATTTGGTTGAAAAACAAATCATCAAGGTGGAGTATGTACCAAGTGAAGATATGGTAGCCGACATCTTCACCAAACCTTTGGACAAGAGCTTATCCAAGTCCTAAAAATATGACCAAATAGGGCCCAAGGCCAGTATATGAATATAATTTAATGTTATGGCTAAAGAACTATTCCTTGTGGTGCTACAAGATAAAGAAACTTCTAATTGCTAAAGGTTTGTGGGAAGTAGTTAATGGTGACGAAGAGAGGCCGCCTACCTTGGCACCTATTACACCATCTAGAACAACTACTTCATCAACTACGGAGGTGTCTTCCGATGAGCAAAAGAAGTGGGATCGACGAGATGCACAAGCACATTCCATTGCATTATCAATGAAGAGATCTATCCTTCCTCATATTAGATCATGTAAGACTTCTAGAAGTGCTTGGGAGACTCTTGCCAAGATGTTTCAAGTAAAGAATGCGGCAAACGGCAAAAGTGGTATATCTTCTAAATCAACTTTCTATCTTGAAGATGCAAGAAGGTGATTTGCTTACAAACCACTTGACGAAGATCAAGGATCTTTGAGAGGAGCTTCTTAGTGTTGATGAGGTGATTGAGAACTCACAATTTGTATCTGTTACTCTCAACTCTCTTCCTAATTCTTACCTTCCATTTGTGTCATCATTGAGCATTTCTCTTAGGGGACAACAAATCTCCTTCGATGAACTTGTTGGCTTACTTTTGCAAGAAGAGCAAACAAGGATCAACTTTGGTGAACAAGAAGATCAAGCTTTTTTTGCAAAAGGCACAGGCAAAGGCCAGATTGCAACTGTTCTCACCGAATTCTGATGAGGGAAGAGGGAGAAACAAGCAAAAAACCAAATCAGATCCTCCTACGAGCTACTACCAAAAGTGAGATGAAGAAGAGAACAAAATGATGAAGAGTGGAAGATCATCCCAAAAATCACACTCCAAATCGTGGAGGTTCTATTTGTAGGAAATTATGTATGTACAAGGCATGGCATGCTATTGCCAAGTGTCCAAGGTAGGTGGCAATTTGCATGTCTAATTGCATGTGTCTAATTTGTCATGCATGCATCTTGCATGTTGCATGCAAACTAGGATATGTAGCAAAACTGACTTTTTCTCCCCCATGCACATGTGCATGGTGGTCTACCAAACTTTAAGTGGGTATGTGGTATCAACATGCAAGAGGGCCTCCCACGAGTTTGCACTAAAAATTTGCCTAAGTTTGGGCCTCAAAGCATTTTGTACCCATGTATGACCATGTGACAAGTTCTATTTATTTAACAAGGTTTACAGGTTCAACAACTCCCCTTTAAACCTGTTTAAATAAATAACTCCCAAAGCCTCCCGATGCTTTTTCTTGCAATAGTGGCACTGATCCTTCTTCTTGGAGCCTTGATCTTGAGCTTCCTTAGATTTTTGATCACCTTTGGAAGTGTTGAAAGAAGACTTCCCTTGCCTCTTGAGGGCGCTACTAGTCAGGTCATTCCCACTTTGAATTCTGAGCAGATCTGTGCCAGGACAGCAATCAACTACTTGGAGGAGGGCGCTGGCTCTGTTTTGCTCAATCATTCATTCCTCTCTCAGATCTTGTCAGATTTGCATGAGATTTGTTGCAATCTGTTGGTTAGAGGACGGCGCTCCATCTCAGATCTTGTCCCACTCGATTTTCACTACTTTGGAAGCAGGGCAGCCATCCAACCATTTGAAGTAGGGCGCTGGATTTGATTTCCAAATATCATCCTAACTCTTTCATAAATTGTCAGAATTGAATAGGATCTTTTGCTAGTGGTTTCTCTTGCATAGGCTCTTTCTTTCATAGTGAATAGAAGTCATATAGAAGCTGATCAGAATCTGATTTTTCAGATCTGAGGCACCTATTTGATGTAACCAGCAAGTAGGGAATAGTCCACATCTTGGTTCATTCAATAGGCAATGAATAGAGTTCAAATAGGATTGAATTAGGATCATTCTTATGATCTACAGCTTGCTGTTCTATGTGTATTTCAGATGCATGTTTCATTCCTAGATTTGTTAGGCTCAAGTAGTCCTTGAAAATAGCATTTCTAGGGTCGTGAATCCAGAATTTGAGCTATTCTAGCATTCTCTGTTTTTACAACAATTTGAAGGACGTCTACAACGGACTTCCGGCTGATCTCTAGCAAAGGGTAACCAATCCCATCATAATTTCAAGTTCAGATGTTAAGTTTAATAACTTGAAGTCATTTTAGACTTAGCCATCTTCAAGGACTTCCACAAAACTTGCATTTAGAACAAGTCTGCAGATTTACATTACTTTTTCAATAATCTGTAGAAATACACTAAGTGTCGCACAGTTCGCATTTTTCGCACTTTCCCGAAAACTGCAACACTTGCCTTCGACTTCCTCCGTTCAATTATTTTGAAGAAGTCAACTTGTCCACAGTTCAAAAGTTTAAATATTTTCAACACCTTCGGCTTTTTTGCATTTTCCCAAAAAATGCGAAGAGAGCAAATTCCAGAAGGTCATCTATTTTTAAGGGTTAAACTGTTAAAAGACACCTTCGCCTTTTTAAAGGGCACCTTCGGCTTTCTCGCATTTTCCCAAAAAGTGCGAGAGAGTTAAACTGTTAAAGACATCTTCGCCTTTTTGAGAGCACCTTCAACTTTTTAAGGGCACTTTAAACTTGTTTAAGGGCGCCTTCGGCTTTTTCACAAAATCCCGAAAAGAGAGAAAATGCCGAAGGTCGTCTATTTTTGAACGAGGAACGTTCCCAGCCACTTCCCGAAATTTGCAAAGTGAGAGAATTTGCGACGTCCTCGTCCGCGTCAACGTTTCTGATTTGTTGACCGTATACACTATGTACAGTTGTCACAAAAGCCATATACTTCCAAGTACAACAGCTTGCCTAATTAGGTGACAAACATTTAATGTAATTAATACATGGATGCAATCTATAAATAGATCATCCTAGCACAAATTACATGAGACGCTCCGTCCATGAGACGTATTATTTGAGCCTCCCAGCTACGTCGTCATTCTGGTTGTAACTGCCATTGTTGTGGTTCAGTGTAATATAGCAACAATATGCTTTTTATCTGTGTATAACGTAGATGAATGCTTGTTGTGATTGAATGCACTCTATCCCTGTTTGATCGCGCTTGTTTACTCACTTTGATTAGAACACGGACGTCTACGACTCCTCAGTTTCTGATCAGACGATGGCTGTCTTTGACGCCTGAGGAACTCGCGATATCCTACTGCTCTTTCCATCTATTTCAGAACTAGACTTCAGATTGAATCCCCCAGACACAAACCATTTCTAATCTCTTCGGTGGACTGTACTCTTGTTTTTGTTGCGCTCTTCTCCGTTCGCGTTCTTCTATCTCCCTTGCCCCATCAATTCCCAAGGGTGGGAACGCGTTCCCAAATAGCAAAAGCAAAATCTTCTAAGTTTTTTTTGAAGCTTCTCAGTTTTTTGTTGACTGTTACCCATAAAAGTGGTCATATGCCTATTTAAGAACCCATCAAAAGTATCAAGATACTCATTTTTGAGAAATAAGGCCGGTTCCATTCATACACTTTGCGGATTTTCTTGAGCACAATTTCAAACTTATATTTAATGACGTGGTGTTCCCACGTTCCCACGTTCCCAAGTTCTCGAAAACGCTCCCGTTCCCATTCCCAGGGGTCATGTTTCCATTTCGTTCCCGTTCCCTGGCAACTATGGTTCTTGAGCTGCATTTACTAATATTAGTAGTTCACATGGATTTTAAATCATGAATGTACAATCTGTCCATTTTTTTAGGGTGTGTGACTTAGATAATATTGTCATTGATGTAAAATCGTAATCAGGAACTTTTGAGTTAGTGACTGAACACAATTAGACCTGACTCTTTACAGACTAGTCCAGACTTCTAGACTGACAAGACACCTAAAGACCGTTAGTCTGCCATGTTCCTATATGTATCTCAGTCCACATTTCTTAGGTAATGGACTGTGTACAAGATGGTTTCTTAGGAAAACTTATTGCGTTGCACATGATTGTTCTAGAATAATTCACTGTATCCAACATGGTTTCTTAGGATGATGCATTGCATCCTATATGGTTCTTGATTGCCAAGATGACTGAGTCAGCTTCTAGAGACTGGTAGCACAACTCTGGTTGTTAAACACATTGGTAGTATAATTTGGAAGGAGACACATTAAAAATTTCCAGTTGTTGTATTTTCAATGGCTAGGGAATTTCTATAATGTATGTTGAAAAGGTAAAGCTCTGCAGTCCGGAAGGTTGGTATGTCAAAAGCATCTGGGACACGGGAGTTATCCAGATGTTGTGATTTGAGAGACAGATTTGACCCAAAAGAATCAGTCTTTCATGTCTATACCTTATAGAGGACCTCTTGCCATGGTCTACAAGTAGGATGAGTGTAAATGCATGAAAGGGAGTATTTGCAGCAAAAGTTGCGTCTAGCCATGAAAATGACTTGCCTAATAACTAGCTAGGGCTTTGCATACTTGAGAACTGCATTTTTGGGGTTACAGATAAATTTCAAAACCTGTGTATTTACTCAAAAGTTTGAGAATTGTGATGAAGTTTGTTCTTGACACCAGCTGATGAAATGTTTGTCCTTGTGATGCTGAGTGGAACAAATACTAACAAGCTTGTTAAGCAGAGGTTTATGCCTGCAAGCTGAGAACTCGGATGTATGAAAAGAGGGACAGTGCTTTTCGCATTCTATCTAATGTTGTTGGTTTGAACAGATAGCAATGGAGCGTGAATCTGTGTCCATGTGGGAGCTAAGTTTTGTTGTGCCTTTAGATCATGGTAAAACCTTGGGATGACCTTTCTTCCTTGTTTCCTGTCGTATATGTTGAGGAGCAATTTTTTTTTAGGCTGCCCTTTAGATTGTTGCTCTAGATACAACAATGAATATCTCAAGGAAGAACAATAGCTTTTAGTTTGTTCTGATATATGAATATTTGAAGGTGCAGAAGCCCTGGAGTTCAAGTTTCTTTTGAAGGCGAAAGAAAATTTAGACCTTTGTATCATTGAAGAAGGTCCAAACAGGATATTATATGAAGGAAATATGGAAGGGGATGCTGGATCTCTTGCAACATTTAAGATTCTGGGTGCAGATAATGGAGTATTCAAGTTTCCTGTTTCAGTATCTGCTGATCAATTATCTCCGTTCACTCTAGCAGCTAGTTGGAGGTCTTACAAGGAAAATCTCCAATCACATGGCTCTATGGTCCGAGGAATTCCGGATATTAGCATTGCCACTACGCCATCTACATTAAGTTCTGATGTTCAGGTAGCTTATTCCCTTCTCTTGTCTTGGTGATGAATGCAAGCCCCGGAACATAACTCTGTGCATAAGCAAGGGGAAAGAGAAATTCCGTGTGATTCACTACCAGAAAGAGCCGCTTTCTTTCTCCAAAGCAAGTTATGCCATGGATGTTCAGGTCTTTTCAACACAATCATATATTCTCAGGGTGCATGTCATATCTAAGGTTTTCTCATCAATTCCAACTTGCAATATATATCATATATGAGTGGTGTGTCAATCCTAAGTGTGAAGGCTAGTTAAGCTGCAAAATATTTCCTCTTTCTCATTGGCCCTGGGACTGTGGTTGGTACGAAATGGTAACTTTACCATTTCATCACCAGTCCCTTTGGCACTCCATGCAACTTCATTGATGCTGGTGGAGTCCACAACTGATTTTAGAGAATTGCTTGCCAGTGTTGTTGTGTTTAGAGCTTGATCAGGAATCAGGTGCTTTTATATGAATTCAAAATTTGGTGTGTAAGAACAACTTCGTAGATAGAAAAATGGAAATCTTGTGGAAGGATTTTCTTCCTACATGACGAGCTTCTGGTTATTTTTTACTGTTTCTTTTCTTTGAAAATGTCAGAAAAACCAAACATTGAAGGTCTTGTGAGAATTATGACCCTAAATAGATACAAATATCAAGCTAGCAAAAGCAATGGTCAGTAAATAGGATCACAAAGCATAGGCTTCTTTGATGCTGTAAACAATTTCTTGAGTAAGTAATGTACACTGTACGGTGGCAGGTTCCACTTGTTCCAAATTTCCCACGTCTTTGGACCTTGTTTTAGCCAAACATTGGTACCAGTTTTGCTTGCTCTTTGATTTTTTGGGTTAGGTTCAATTGGATCAATTTTGAAATTTCCAGCATGCCCTCTGTGGCTGATATGACCTGAAGTCTTGCTGTTCCTTCATGCAACAAGGTTCTGTATATGCTATTCAAAGAGTGTCCAGCATTGTTTTGAAGTTTGTGAATTTTAATGAGTAACATAATCTCTCCAGATAAATTCACAAGCTTTGTGAAATGAGATTCTGATATGGGTGTGGAATTTGTGTGAGTGTTTGAAATTAGTAAGCTAAAGTGATCTTGATGTTTGCCATCACTATTTTCTGTACTTTATGAGGTGAGGGCATTAAGAATGATTGCTTGAGGCACCAAGACATTTGCATGCTGCATCAAATGTATTGTGGCATTTGGCATCTGTTAAATCGATCTTGTCGCACGAAGGTAGGTAGAATGACATCAGCCCCAGCTATGCTTTCTCTCTTGCCATCTAGTGAATTTGAGCCAAAGTGAGTTTCTGATGTAGAGAGTAAGAAATCTAAAAGTCAGCTTAGTTCTTCCTGTCTGTTTGTAAAGATAGAACTTTCCTTTTTTGGACCTGAGTTACGATGATAAAAACTTTACACTCACAAAGGAGCTCTTTGCTTACACTGGCAATTATTGAAATTGATCATGCGATGTGAGATCTTACTGCTTGCTTGCATCATGCAAAGATTCATGCATCCTAGCCATGATTTGGTGGATTGTATTGTCACAATTGAACCGGTATCTCACAGCTTTGAGGTTTTGTTTTACCCCAGTGTCTGGTTGACCTTATTTTGTTACACAGCCAAGTGGCTCTCAAGAATTGGAACTTGACTTGGAGCATTATGAGATCCCGGCTCCTGCATCAGGTGTCACTGCAGAAGCTCATTATGCAGCAGATGCAACTGAAAACCCTCGTGGTCTGCAACGGTCACCATCTTTACCAGTTCCTTTAACCTCTCATAGTTCCATTCTTATGCGGCGGCGAGAGAGTGCTTTATCACGGGATCGGTGTGTCTCAATCAAGGTATATATTTTGATGTAGATATACCTAAAGGAAGCTCATACCTGCTGCTTTTTTCTAAGATGTTGTTTGATGCCAATACATTTGATACAGGTTTTGTGAATCGTCCTGCCTAAATGTTTTTGTGCAGGATCTTGTTGTCTTGGGTTCTCAATCACCGGTCAAACGTACTGTGACATCTATGACACCAGAAGCTGCTGCAGCAGGGCCTGCAAGTACCACAGGAGAATCAAGATCCATTGGAACAGACCCTTTATCTGTTCGATTTGAGGATCACGAGGGTCATTATGTTAACAGAGGGGTGGGAAGCTCACCTAAATTCCTTCGTCTAGGCAGTGATGTCAGTGTTCTGAACAGTGATTTACAACTGGATGATAAAGCTGAGGTTGATGCTGACCTCATGTCAAAATTAGCTCTACTACAGGAAAGCTGCGCCATTGAGTGTTCATATTTAGCTGTTTATCTTCATTCTTTGCATATGTTGCAAGCTGTGAGAGAGAGAGAGAGAGAGAGAGAGAGAGAGAGAGAGAGAGAGAGAGAGAGAGAGAGAGAAAGAAGAAAGAAAGAATGAAAGCTTTACTAATGTCTTTTCCATGCCAAAAGGCATATAAGACCAAAAGGAGTACATGTCATGTGAAAACCATGGGAGCGTATATAAAGGTCTCCAAGAAAAAACTATGCATAAAAGAGAAATGAGTAACATGACTGTAAACTCCAAACTGCCAACTGCCCATAAGTGGGAGCAAAATAGCTGCCAGGAGTAGAGTAGTATCATATAGTGTTGCTGCTGAAAGAAGATGTGATACGAGCTGCACCAGGAGGTAATATGGACCGTCACTGACGTCGTCTAGGAGGGTGAAAACTGTGTGCTTGTGTGAACTACTGCATGACTTTGAGTGATACTTTGTCTTTGACATCGGTGAGGTGATATGTTGTCGTCATTGTCATCAGACCGTGTTCGTCTCCTGGTGAAGAAAGACGTAATCTGAGCCTGAGAGCTAGGATGTGGCTGGTGAGCTGACTGGTACATATCCTGGCTCAGCAAGACCATCTCTCGTAGCATAAGTGTGACACAACGAGAGTCCTCATATCCAATAAGTGCTCTGAGTGTAGTAGGCATGTCACGGAATAGATAGTGATATCTCCCTCTAATCTCATAATATATGGGGCATCTGAAGATGAAATGCTCCTCAGACTCTATCTCATGTAGGGGACATAGCAGGCATAGTCTCTCCTCTCGTGGTGTACACTGGAATTTGTCTGTCTCAATAGCCAACTGATGTGAGGACACTCTGAACTGTCCCAAAGTGAAACGGAGACCGTGTGATAGGCCAGAGGACAAAACTGGAAGGCCAGTGGCATCCTGCTCCAGTAGTCATCAGCCTTAATGCCCAGCTAGTGTCGTCAAGTACGGTTGAGATATGCTCTGTATAAAAAACGTCTAATGTACTAGTGTGTACCCAGAGAGAGAGAGAGAGAGAGAGAGAGAGAGAGAGAGAGAGAGAGAGAGAGAGAGAGAGAGAGAGAAAGAAAGCTTTATTAATGTCTGACCTACTGATCATGATCAGCAAGGCGCTGGAGTAGGCACCACTATCGTGGTGAGATAAGGATATTAGCTGAATCTCTCCCTAAAAAGTGTCCTGTAAACATCATGCTTGAATCCCAGTGAGCCTACTGACCAGTCCCTTTGAAGGTAAACCCAATATAGAAACTGTCGATTATGGTAGTGAAACCCCTTAGGAAGGCGTGATATGTCCAATGGACCTGGCAAGCACAGAGCTTGAGAACACCAGGATGAGTGAGTGCCCTGCTCATATACCCTACGAGATGACATGGGTGCTAACTACAATGTCTCCTGTCTTGACTATCTACATCACCAAAATGCAAACCTCTTTGTATCTAAATGATTTAATGGAATGTCTCCAGCTGAATAGGCGACACAACAAACTCGGCTAAAATGATTTGATGTGGAATTGACGGCTTGGCCTGAATCATCCTTGAAATCTTGGAGACCTGAAGTTGTAAGTTACTAGCCCTTGCTTATACTGATAAAGTACTAGCCTTAACTTCTCCACATGTTGATCATTGAACTATTGAAATCACTGGTCAAAATTGCTCATAAACAAGAAATTACGCGATACTCTTCAAGCCCTAATAGTGAGAAGTATCCTTAGACAAAGACACTACTATGAGGAAGACCAACATCGAGTAGCAAAGGTGTAACCAAACGTTCAAGAAGAAAGAGGAAACGTTAGAAAGGTGAATCATGCAAAAAAGTGTGAAAGTGATAAGACTAACAAAAGTGAAAAAGGACACAAAAAAGGTAAAACGTAACATCTTTGGTAGGAACAAGGAGCTTTAAAGTGCTATGAGCTTGTTGGGAAAAAAAAGCCTAGTGCCGACATACAGATGATTATTTTCAACTCCAAAACTTGGCACCAATGGCCATAGATGGTGGTCCTCCATCATGCAAGCCCTCGTTGATGCAAAAAAGTTCAAATGGGATATCTTGAGATAGAGATATTTGATTGATGAGCTGTAAAGTTTGTTACATTTTTTGGTCAACAAAGAATGTAAAAATCCAATTAGCATCGAAATAGAATTCGTCCACAGAAACCAAAATATTTTCCTACCCCCCCCTTTTGACCAACCTTTGACTTTGGTTGTCTTTTTCTTTGTTTTTTTCTTTTTCTAGGAATGGTTTCTTAATGCGTTTCTAAGGAATGGTACCATACCCGTTCTTAAGGATTTTCCTTAAGAGGTTTCATGCATTCTGTCAGAAAAAATGAAGAAAAACTTGTAATGCCTGTAAGTGCAAATGTACTTTTACTGGTAACTGGGAGGCATGAAACAGACAAATGGGAAATAGCTTTTCCGGTAACTTTAATATATATTCTGTGGAATATTGATATCATTTATAGGCACCTGAGAGTTAATATCAAGTGAATGCAGAATCATCTTTGACAGCTAGTATTTATAGGAGTATAACCATTCTCGTGTATCGTGAATTGCAGGATATGCCAGAAGCAGCAGGAGCAGTAGCTGCCGCAGCAGTTGCAGATCGGTTGCTTGGACCAAAAGAGCGACGTCAGCTTGCTATTGTCTTGGTATGGCTTTCTATTCTTGTTTCTTGGCAAAGTCAAAGCATGGAACTTAAACAACACTTGGTATACAGTGTCTGCATACATGGCATGGTTTAAGTCAAGGCCAAGTATTTTAAATAACTAGTAAAGGCAAATAGTTTTGAGACAGAGAACTATCTTTTTGAGGATGTGAGTGCAGCATGGTAGTTCTAACTTGCCAATACAGTTTGTTGGAGCAAACCGGTACCTTTTTTTCCTGCAATAAGGTAGTGCACATCAACCATATGATTGTGGCGGCCTTGAAGTCTACAATGTAATGTTTTTCCTCTGCTAAGTTTGCCTGTGGGCTACAGGTAGGACTACCAGCACGAGGGAAGACATTTACTGCAGCTAAACTCACAAGATATTTACGCTGGCTTGGGCATGATACAAAACATTTCAATGTTGGAAAAGTATGTTTCGATTTTGCCTGCATGTAACTTTTGTTTTGAACATGGACTGATCATCTTGTAACATTGATAAGCTTAATATCTATGTAGCTTTGGCATGAATATCAAAGATTTTATGGTGATGTTGTTGTTTGTCCTACCCACAGTATCGGCGCCTTAAAATTGGCTGTAGCCAGGTAAGTCAACTGGAGCTAGTATTATGCTTTCTGAAAGATGTACTTGGCTATTGAATTGGGCAATTGTGTACCAATTTTTTTAGGCTTCAACCGTGAAAACATGAGCTTTACTCAGTGATGTAAATGAGTTAGACCAGGTTGTAACTATGACTTTCCAGATAAGAAGCTGACTTATAACTCTTTTCAGTCTAGACTGCAGATTTTTTTCGGGCAGATAATCAAGAAGGTGTTGATGCTCGAAATGAGGTGGGTTTTTAGATCCAGTCCGTACAGTAGATTCAATTTACACAGGTTGATTTGAAAGTGGAAGGTGAAGTTGTAACATCTATATATAGTAAACCTTTAAGAGAAGACATGAATGTGGTGATTTATAACTTCTTGATGCTGATACTTGGTAGTGTAGTGAAACTTATCACAATGCTGATTAGTTGGGGCATTTGCTTGTCACTCATTGGTATGTTAAAAATTTAAGCATTAAGAATGTTTGTGTGGCATAAACTTCTGTGACAAATTCTCTCCTTGGAAGTAAGCTCAAAGATAACCAACCGATCCACAAATACCGGTACTTACCAAGTTCATTTTAAGCTTTTCCATTCCATAAAAACAGATATCTTGAAAGTGGCTTCATTCTGCAATGTGCATGCCTAAAGGTGCTTGTTAGAAAGTGGCTGGACTTTTGAGATTGGTTCTTGAACTTTATTTAGGCTTATTATGTATAGTGAAGTAGGATAGTCCAGTGCATTGACGTTGTATATTGCTGTAGCTAGTTGTTGGCAAAATTTACTAAATCATTACTTACCTCAGGATGTGGAAGGCCAAGTAACAGCAGTCACATAGTTTTGTCATGCACCCGCTTATACTGTATACTGTGAAGTTTTGTATTTTTTTTTTTACATCAAATCAAGTATTGCTTTATTGTGGATAGGTTGCCAAGCCAGTGTACATAAAAATCTCCTTGTAAACTTTGAATGTAGTTAAGGATAGGTAGTAGAAATGTGATTTACATCAACTAGCATGGAAAGGCATGTTGAAGAGGTAGTTTATTCAAAGCCCTTAGCACAAGTTAGGCATTTGACTTTTCTGACTTTCATAAAATCAGTTTGAAAGAGGGCTGATCATTATTGGGCCTTTTCATGATTGATTTACTTTTTTGTGCTCCTAACATCTTAGGCCTTTGTGCAGGTGGCAATGCTAGCAATGGAAGATATGCTTGCCTGGATGGAAGAAGGTGGCCAGGTGCTATTCTGTGTATCCTTTTGAATTGGAAGATGCCATATTAAGTTTGAAAATTAAGGTGGACAGTTAAAACGATTTCTTCTTGTAGTGTAGGTTGGAGTATTTGATGCAACCAACAGCACAAGTTCACGAAGAAATATGATATTGAAAATGGCTGAAGGTAAATGTAAGGTACTATATTACTTTCAATTATTTTGTTCACATCTTTAGATTTGCTGAATTCCCCTACTGCCTTGATACAGATGGAGTTGATGTGAGAAGGGATCTTGTATCCGTGCTATGCATGATGGAGTTGATGTTCTAAGACTGTGTTGGCGGATTACATAAAGTTAAAAATATTGTGCATCCTTTTCTTTTGTCCCCATATCATCATACAGGAATTTTGTTTATCAAAATTGCACAAACTGTTTTACTCTGTTGCTTACAGATTTCAAATGGTAAAATAACTGTTGTAATGAACTTGAATAAAATTTGATCAAAGGACTCTTATGCTAAGACATTCAAGGAAGTATCTGTATTTGTGCTGAAAGCATGGATTATGATCTGAACCGAGCTGAATCAAACATTGGCGTTTTTAATTTGACATATTGTCATAGTGTGTACCCTTTTTTCGCAGTTCAATTGTTATGACATACAATTTTGATGCACGTGAAGACTAATAGAGCATGCATGTATTTGCTATGAGAAGGAAGCAATCGTAAAAGGGACAGCATGGAGCATGGAAATAGAACCGAGCAAGGCAAGGGCAACGAGAGGCTGTCAATGAAAGATGTGGATCAAAAGCTATAGTAGTTGTATTAACTTATGGTCTAAGCAACAACACTTATCCCCAACTACTAATAGAAGTCAAGGGTAATATATCTATTGTAGTAAATGTGGACAATTTCACCTTGAGTGTAGAAATAAGCAGCTTGGTCAGAAGAGGTAGACCTCTAGGAAGCAAAGCATCTCAATACATGATTCCACATAGGAGCTGATTTCTAAAAATTTGAAAAAATGAATGATGGCCAAAAAGTTTGCTTGGTCGGCAATAGTACATGTGATATCAAAGGACATGGGAGCAATGTTTTATGGTACTTTTTGAACCGTGTTCGAATCGGGTTTGAATCGGGAAAGAATCAGCTTCTCTAGGTTCGAACCGGCGAATCGGTCTTAGGGTTCCCCCCCTCCCAGTTTCTACCCTTCAATGTCAAAACAAGTGCTTTCTTAGTGTTAATGGGTAACATGTACATTATAATTCATGATTAATCGATAATGAAATTTGAATCCTGCGTGCAACTCCCGAGTCTTGTTACCTAACATTACCTATAACCTGTGATTTAGGGTTCTTGATCCATCTGTTGCCCGCAGTTTTAGCTATGATCTATTTGATATCATTTGTGACATTAGCTAGTAACTACCAACAAAAATACATGACTAGAAAGATTGATCATTGTTACTTGTCACTCGAAACATTAATGTCACACCATACATATTACAATGTACAATGAAACACTCGAAAAAACCATGAAGTCTCTCTCTCTCTCTGGGTGAGTACTTCCTGCAGTTTGGAGAGGCACATGAGCTAGCCATTTATAATGGCTTACCCTGCTGGCCACATTCAGACAGTTATACATGCCATCCCCACAGTGGAGGACATAGTGTCGTTGACTATCTCATGGGGTCACCATCCTCTGTACCCATCATCTATGATTTTCGTGTCTCCCCCACCACCCTTTCTGATCATTCCTTCCTCTCCTTCGATATCGG
>CM055105.1:33034153-33094793 GCA_029204225.1 Diphasiastrum complanatum | reverse complement strand
CATCAAGTTTGAACAACTTCCCTTGCCTTTTATCTTTTCCAATCAAGACATCCTTCCTTTTTGATCAAACAAGCATCTCCATCAAACTCCACCTTGAGGCCCTTACTTAGCATTTGACTCACACTAAGCAAATTCTTGGTAATAGATGGAATAAACAAGACATCCTCCAATGAACATTCCTATTTGTAGAGAGAGAAATAGGAATTGTGCCAATCCCTTTGATTGCACACTCACCATCATTGGCTGTGTAGCCCTCTTGTCATCTCCATATGCCAACAAAGAAGTGAAGTACTCTTTGTGAAAGGTCATGTGTGAACTTGCTCCACTATCAATCCACCAAGGATCTAGATCTCCAGCATTAGCAAGCATACATGAAGACATCACAAAAGCATCATCATTTGCATCTTGCACATCCAAACCATCCTCATCAAGAGTAAGATTACCTTGCTTGTCTCCTTGATCTCTCTTCTTCTTGTAGCACTCACTTGCAAAGTGTCCTTTGATGCCACAATAGAAGCACTTGAGCTTTGATCTATCCTTCTTTTTGCCACTTGAAGAAGCATCCACTTGATCTTGCCCTTTAGACCACTTGCTTTTGGTTTTGCCCTTGAATTTGCCCTTTGTGAACACAACATCCTCTTGAAGTGTCGATGTAGATCCACCTCTTGCTTGAAGCCTATATCCTCATTGATCAAGATCTCTTGAAGATCCATCAAACTTGACAAAGTCTTTTGAATAGCAATACTTTGAACAATGTTAGCATGAGCATCCAACAAGCCAATAAGAATCACTTGAATAAGCTCTCCTTCCTTAATGCTTTCATCTATGCAAGCTAACTCATCATTCAATGCTTTCATTCTCAAAACAAAAGTACTTGGACTTTCTTCATTCTTTTGCAAACAAGAAAAGATTTGCCTTCTTAGAGTCAACACTCTAGAAGTAGACTTGGATTCATAAAGCTTCTTCAATGAATTCCAAGCTTCCAAAGATGTTGTGCACTTACCAACTTCCTTGAGAAGTTCATTGGTAACATTCATCTTTATCATGTGTAGAGCCTTCTTGGCCCTCTTGTCATACCTCAATTGATCTTGTTGTGTTGCTGGTCTCTCCTCCAAACCTACAACAATATCCAAAACATCATTCATCTCAAGAAGTGACTCCATCCTCACTTTCCATAATGAATAGTTACTTGAGGTAAGCCTATCATTGGCTTCCAACTTGACTCCAATTGAGGTTGCCATGTAGCAATGACCTGATCTTCTCTTTCAACCTGTTTCAATACACAAAGCACTCCTTTGAACAACAACAAATGCTTTCAAAAGAAATCACCAAGATTTGAAACTATCTCACAAATTCTCTTCTAGCACTTATCCAAGCAAATCAACACATAGAATCATGGAATCTTGATCAACCTATGATCTATCCTCAATCTAATGACTTTTGCCACTTCCTAAGATTGAAACACACTCAAATGAAGTCCAGCAACCTCACTATCTAGAGATCCAATCAAAATTAGGGTTTTGACAAAATCACAAAAAAATTGACTATTCCAAATTTACATGCAAATGTTGAAAATTTGATATGCAATCTATAAGCCACCACTTAGGCTGAACCAATGATCCAAAAATCGGCCAAATCCAGCATGTGAATTCAAAAAACGGAATTGAACAAGTATATTGACCAGTTTAGTGTTTTGATCTACAAAAGATCCAATCTACAAAAGCAAAAAATCCGATTTTGGTGTAGAATCCTCTCTAGCATGCTCTAGACTTGATATCTTCACCAAATCATTGATAGATCTGATTTCCTCCTTCATAACCTGAAACACAAGCTCTGATACCATGTGAAAGATTTCAGATCCTTAAGATCCAATCTACTTGAATGATCTTTGGTTAGAAAGAGAAATACACTACCAATTTCACCAATGTAGAAAAATCAGCATCTACACACAATTTGAGATGCAAACACTAACAGAACTTGATCAAACTTGAATGAAATGATTATGTACTATTGATTTCTGTACAAAACCATCAAGCTACTATATTTCACACGTGTGGATCCAAAAATAGCAAATATATATCATTCTACACATAGAATTGCAAGCAATCACCAAGATAGTGCACCAATGGATAGTAGAACCCAAGAGAACCATGTATAAGCATGAAATGAGATAGAGAATAGAGAAGATGACTCTCTCCACGAGTTACATCCTTTTATAGTAGGTCCAAACCCTATTTGGCCACTTGGCTTTCCCACCAAAATGCTAACCCTACCAATTCTGGGTCTAGATTCAATGTACCCAACTTATTCAAATTGAATCTACTCAAACTCGCATTCTATCTTTCCCACACTTTCAAAAAGTGTTTATTCAAATGAAACTTAGACTAATGAACTTTGAAAAGTCAACCTCTAAGTCTAAAACAAGTTTTGGCCTCAATATGCCAAATATGGAAATATTGCAAAATGTGATGAAACTAGTTGAATCTTTCACACTTTCTCCATCTCCTTCAAAGAGTAAGAGCAAAACCTTAGCTAGATCATGTCAAAATATTGGAAAAATCTATCTAATGTTGTGAGTAGGAGTCCTAAAAATGCCAAAGATGAATTAAGCTCTTTTGGCTTAGTAAAGACCCATCTTAGAATAAAATATTCAAGGTAGATAGAAGTAGAAATTTGAGCTACCATAGGAATTGCCATTTGTACTTTACATGCCACATTTAATGCATGAAAAGACTAGGTGGCACAATTAGACATAGTGAGGTGGCTTGAATAAGTCTAAATAGCTTGAGAAGTGGATTCACAACTCCAATTTAACTCAAAGTAGGAGGAGAGTCCATGGATCTATATATATGTGATGTACTCTCATTGAGAAGATGATGAAATTTGTGTGTAATGCAAATTTGGAGACAAGCTCTTTGTGCCCTCTCTCTCTACACGAGTTTTGTACTATCTATTTTCTCTCTCTAGTCGAGTTGCGACATTTATTATGCTTAGTCTTATGTTTTGTTGACAGATCTTGCTTGTAACACAATAATATTTCGTGTATGATCAGCTTTCCTATTGACAACCAATGCTAGTCTGATCTTTATGGTATTATTGGGCTTAGGAGATCAAAAGTACATGTGTAGGGTGTCCCACACGTGTGAATTCAGCATGGTATCAGAGCCTACCTAAGATTTTCAAGCAAATCTAATCAAAAAGTTTGCAGATTTAATCAGATTTCAAGCTAGGAATTGTCTAGATTCTACTTTCTAGCTAGTTTGCAATTTTCTTGTGATTTAGAGCTTCAAACCACTTTGAATGGTCCAGATCAGGTACTATACGGAATTTCAGGTGCTGGCACGTGTGAAATCCGCCCATTTTCAGTTTGGTGGTTCTCTCTCACGTTAGATCCAAATTTCATGCAAATTAGCCCACTAGAAATCTAGAAATGTACAGAATCTGATGCAATTTGAATCATGGCAGGGCGCCTAGACCTGTGGCAAATCGTGTGTACATGTCATTTATTGCTTGAATGATCACAAAAATCAACCAGAAGTTGAACAATCTCATCTATATGTGATTTAGACAAAATTTATAGGTTCTAGGCAAATTGTTTCATACAAATAGATTGTATTTGAGTCAATTTGACATTTTTGGAGTATTTCACACGTGTGAAATTCAGAGAACCATAACTTTTGTCATACTTCATCTTTTTTGATGATTCAAATCTTGTTTTAGAGAGATTGTCAAGCTAGTGAGATCTATCTCACAGTTTTTTGCTTAGTCTTACATAGGACTTGGTTTTGTACCCTTGATTGGTTCTTATAGTGAGAAGATAAGCAATTCTTTCATCCATCTTTCTTTATTTCCATCATTCTTTATGATTTCAATGGGTGTCTTTAGAAGCAAGTGAAAGATTGCCAACCTCCAATTATTCAATTTGGAAGGTTAGAATGGAATCTGTCTTAATACTACAAGATGTGATGGATATTGTACTTGGCATTGAAGAAGAACCACAAATTCCTCAAGAAATTCCAAATTACAAAAAGAGAGCTAGGATGGCTCTGCATTATATTAAGATGAATGTCTCAAATGACATCTTAAGAGAAATTGGTGCTTGTACTAATGCCAAAGATGCTTGGGATACTCTCAAGTCCATCTATGAGGCAAAGAATACTTCTAGACTTCTAACACTAAGAAACCAAATTTTTCAAAGTGTACAGAGAAGTGATGAATGTGCTTCAGCTTATGTAATGAGAGTTAAAGACCTCCTTGTTCAAGTCATACTTAATGGGTTAAAGGAGGAATATGACAACCTTGTTCAAAGTTATGCCATTAAGGAGGAGCTACCAAGTTTGGAAGCACTCCAAAGTGTGCTCATTTCTGAAGAATCAAGACAAGAGTATAAACTCTTGAAAATGGAGAGATTGTCTCTCAACATTGATGGTAAAGCTCTCTTTACCAAAGACAAGCACAAGACAAAAAGTAATAATCAACACCAATCCTCTTCAAGCAAGAACAATCTTATTTCCAAGGAGAAAGGAGAAGAGGATGAGTCCTCGCAAGCTTCCACATCCAAGAAGAAGAAGAAAAACATCAAGTGTTTCTTTTGTGGCAAGAAGGGGCATTATGCCACCAATTGCTTCAAGAAGAAGAGTCAATTCAAGCAAGCCAACATTTCTAATGAAGAGAAGGAAGATGCTCATGCAAGTGATGGAGAGGGATCTCTTATGGTCTCGAGTTTTTCTTCATCACCTTTCAAGAAGGATGGTTCGTGGTATATTGACAGTGGAGCTTCCTCACATATGTGTAGCTCCAAGCATTATTTTTCATCTATGTCACCTTATGAAGGAGCCAAGAAGTCCATCTACACAACAAATGATCATGAGTGTGCTATTGAAGGCATAGGGACCATTCCCTTAAAGCTTTCTTCATCAAAAGTTCTTTCTCTGTCTAAAGTACTTTTTGTTCCTAAGTTAACAAAAAATCTTATTAGTGTTGGGCAATTGTTTGATAGTGGACTAGATGTGAATTTCAATGTTGATACATGTACAATCAAGAAGCATGATGAGATCCTTGCATTTGGGTCTAGATATGGTGGAATCTACAAACTTGATCCCAAAGAGTGTGATAACTCTTGTGATAGTGCTTTTGCTTCTCATATGTCTTTGGAGGAACTATGGTATAGAAGGTTGGGGCATCCTAGCTATAGTTCTATGGTGTCCATGGTCAAGAAAGCCAAAGCTATTGGCTTGCCTAATCTTATCTCCAAGAATTTCAAGCCATGTGAGGCTTGTGCCATATCTAAGTCTCATAAGAAGCCTTTTTCAAAGTCATCCATCAAGACTACACATCCATTGGAGCTCATACACTCGGATGTGCACTTCTCATCTTCAAAGAGCAAGGGTGATGCTACTTGCTTTGTAACTTTCATTGATGATTTCACTAGAATTACTTGGGTATATCTTCTAGCTTCAAAGTCTATGGTGTTTGACTATTTCCTAAAGTTCAAAGCTCTAGTTGAAAAGCAATTTTCATACAAAATCAAGATTCTTAGCAGTGATGGAGGTGGTGAGTACACTTCCAATAAATTTCATGATTATTGTGAGATTGAAGGCATTAAAAGAGAGTTTTCTTGTGCATATACACCTTCTCAAAATGGGGTGGCTGAAAGAAAGAACAGAACATTGTGTGAATGTGACAAAACCATTATAATTGAGGCATCCTTGCCAAAAGACTTTTGGGGTGAGGTAGATATGATCAAGAAAGATCTCATGGAACAATTTGAGATGACAGATCTCAGCCTAATGCATTATTACCTTGGAGTGGAGGTGTGGCAAAAAGGACATGAGGTGGGTCTAACACAGGTGAAGTATGTCAGAGAGTTGCTGCACGGGTTTAGGTTGCAGGACTGCAAGCCAGTGAACGAGTCCTATTGAAGCTTTCTAAGCTTGACGAGTCACAGCCATTTGATGCTACATTGTATAGGCACTTAGTAGGGAGCTTCATTTACTTTACCACGACTAGACCAGATTTATGCTATGCTACGGATATTGTAAGTCAGTTTATGGTAGCACCTACTGAAATGCATTGGAAGGCAGCCAAACGCATTTTGTGATATGTCAAAGGCACTTCCAATTATGGCTTGGTGTACAGGAAGCATGAGGGTTTACCTGAGTTATGTGGCTATCTGGATGCAGATTGGGGAGGTGACTATGATGATCATAGATCCACCACAAGGTATGTATTCCAACTTTGTGGCAGTTGTTTTTCCTGATCTAGTAAAAAGCAAAGTATAGTTGCTTTATCTACAACAAAAGCAGAGTATAAGGCAATGAGTAGCGCATCACAGGAAGCTATATGGTTGAGACAAATCTTGGAAGAAATTGGCATGAGACAGAAAAATCCCATGACTATACATAGCGACAGTCAGAGTGACATTCAGTTAGCAAAGAATCTAGTGTTCCATGTGAGAAGCAAACACGTTGAGATTCAGTATCACTTTATACGTGAGAGGCTACTGAGTCATGAAATTCATGTTGTTCATTGTAGTATGGACGAACAACTAGCTGACATTTTCACTAAGCCACTCATTAGAGAAAGGTTTGATAAGTTTAGATCAAAGTTTTCTGTACTTAAAGTTTGTTAACTTTGATGCTATGTATATGACTGTATAAAAAGTAGACTCTACTTTAAGGGAGAGAGTTAGAATTAAAGTAGAGTTATTGTGTTACTGTACTGTGGTTCCTATCAGTGGATAATGATTAGTTGGCCTCGCCACGAGGCGAGTCGACAGGACACGCGTCCCGTCAACGGCAACCTGGGTCCTGCATGGGTTGCCTTAGTGGAGAACTATATGTACAGTGTAATTTCGTTTTGAGAAATATAGTTGCTACGTGAGCTTGGTGTGGAGAGTGCTTTTTGTCTATGTTATTGTGTAACATGATTAGTGTTCCTGTTCGAAGCAAATTCTAAGTGATTCTTCATACAAGGCTCAAGCCATGACTTCTCAAACCCCATTTGAGAATATTAATTTTTCATGGCATCAGAGGTTAGGACATCTCAATATGAAAAGCCTAACATAGGTGTATGAAAAGTAATTAGTAATTGATCTTTGTATATGCAAATCTTCTTCCACTTACAAGTGCACATCCTATATTCTAGTCAAGCATGAAAGAATTAGATTCTCTAAGAATCAAGATCGAAGAGTTTCTAACCTTCTTAACTCAATCCATGCAAATATTTGTGGGCCAATGCAAACTACCTCTATTGGAGGTGCTTGACACCTCATTACCTTTATTAATGATTATTCAAGAAACACCCTTGCCATGTTCTAAAAGAAAAGTCCGAGGCATTCCAAATGTTTCCAAGAATTCAGCCAAATTGCATAAATTGAAATACCTTTGTTTTGAGAGTGAAAGCTTCGAATGATGAGTTGGCTTGCATTGATGAGAGCATTAAGGAAGGAGAGCTTGTTCAAGTTATTCTTAATGGATTGTTAGATGCTCATGCTAACATTGTACAAAGTCTTTCTATTCGAAGAACTTTTCCAAGTTATATGGATTTTTAAAAAATCTTGATCAAAGAATAATATAGGCTTCAAGCAAGAGATGGATCTTCATCAACATCTCAAGTTGGAGAGGAGGCTATGTTCACCAAGGGAAATTACCCAGACTGCATAAATTGAGATAGGAAGAAAAAGCAAGACAATACACCGATGGAAACTCCCTCTATTGGAGGTGCTTGTTGACACCTCATTACCTTTATTAATGATTATTCAAGAAAGACCATTGCCATGTTCTAAAAGCAAAGTCTAAGGCATTCCAAATGTTTCCAAGAATTCAAGAAGCTTGCATAAATTGAGATAGGAAAAAAAAAAAGCAAGACAATACGTATAGATGGTAGAAGGAAGTCCATTTCCGTGAGAGATTTCAACTAGTTTAGTCAAATTTGCTACATTTGTTTATATGGCAATTGAGGCCAATTTCATATTAGACTTAGCGTTTGAATTTTCAAAGTTATATTAGTCTAAAAGCATTTGAATGAACACTTTTGGAAAGTGTGGGAAAGTATAGAACACAAGTTTTTGGTAGATTCAAACTGAGTAGTAGAGACATTGAATCTAGTCACAATAATAGTAGGGTTTTTCATTATGAAGGGAAACCAAAGTTTGAACTTAAGTTTGGACCTGTTATAAAAGGTTGTAACTCATGGGAAGGGGTGTCTTTCTCTCTCTCTCTTATCTCATTCATGCTTCTACATGGTTCTCTTGGATTCTACTATCCATTGGTGCACTGTACTTGTGATATCTTGCAATTCTATGTGCAGAATGTTCATTAAATGCTATTCTCAGATCCACACGTGTGAAATACAGTAGGGTACTATTGTTGTATGGAAAGTAAATTAATTTTATGTTTTGATTCATGTTTGATCAAGATCTATTAGATTTTGCATCTCATTCATAGTGTAGATGTTGATTTTTCTACATTGGCAAGATTGGTGATTTGCTTGTCTTTCTAACCAAAGATCAAAGGGATATTTTGGATCTCAATTATCTGAAATCTTTCACAAATTTCACATAAATGATCAACTTTCTCTCAGCAAATGGAATTCAAATGCAGCTCACGACATGCTACAACCCTCAATAAAATAGAATTGATGAGTGAAAGAATCATACTCTAATGGGATTTACAAAGTCTATGTTGGCACATTCAAAATTATCCAATTATTTCTAGGGGGACTGTAGTTAGTGTTTGCTATCTCCAAAATCGATCAAGCACAAAATTAGAAGATGAAAAGATGAACAAAGAGGTTTGGTCAGGTATCAAACCTTCCATCAAGCATTGCAAACTTTTTGGATGTATAGTTTATGCTCAATTTTCACATGAGCTTAGAAAAGATATTCAATCCAACCAAAGTTAAATTAGTTTTTATTGGTTATTCACCACTTATGATCTACAAAAAAATAAAATATTTGTTAATACAGTGTTATTTTCTTAGGAGATAAACTTTTAGATTTTAAATGTAAAATTCAGAATTAGCCTACTGATAAGTCTGAATCTTTTACTAATTCTGCACCAATCGTGTATAGTCCAAGTTTTGACATACCTTCTACATTTCATGCTTGTCAAGCAAAAAATTCTAGTTTAGACTTTGAGTTCGAAGAGACTACCACAGCCCTTCGAAGGTCGAATAGTTGACATCCACCTAACAAGCATACTCCTCAAGCATTCTGAACATCTATAGAAAAGCCTCAAACATTTTCAGAAGCTATTTTAGACATTAATTTAGATAAATCGAGGGAATCCTGGAATCTGAACACAGTTCACTCATAAAGAATGAGACATGGACTCTTACTGACATTCCTAGAGGCAAAAGAGCTATTGACTATAAATGGATTTTCAAGAAGAGATTTCATTTTGATGGAACTATTTCCAAATGGAAAGCTAGATTGGTGGCCAAATAATTTTTTCAAATTTTATAATCATACTAGACTGAGACATTTCGTCTAGTAGTCAAAATCACTTTGATTACTACAAAAAATCTAGAATTGCATCAAGTGGATAGTCAAACTATATTCTTTAATGGTTTTTTATATGAAATGGCTAGAAAGATTCACTCATCTTTGGAGAACTCATAAATCTTCTTAAACATATCACATTTTAAACAAAATACAGTAGATGAAAATGTTTATGAGAAGTTCCATGCCCTTCTTACATTATTATAGCTTTGTGTGTAGATGATACACTACTAGTAAACAATGATCTATAGTTCTTATGTAAAATTAAATCTCAGCTATCAAAGGAACCTGACATGATAGATTTAGGGCTTGATCAAGGCTCTGAAAAGAGTACTCAAGTATGTTCAAGCTACTAAGCATGGAAATTTATGCTAAAATGGCAAACATGAAGCTGCTAAAACTTTACAAGGATTTACTCGGAGAGGTGATGTATTCCACAAAATCAAACTTCCTACTATTGTTTTGAATTATCCCAAGGATCAATATCTTGGAACAACAAGAAGCAAAGTCCAGCACACTCTCTTTAATGGAAGTTAGACATTTTCACTAAGGCTCTAAATTTAAAGAGCTATAATAAATTTTGTGAGATGATCACGTTAAGAATAAAAGAGTTACATGAATCTTAATTAAGGGAGTGTTAGAACTTCTACCTAATTCTATTTTTTTGATGAGAACCTAACAACTATGTAGAATTACAAGGCATTTGAAATAGTCTGTAGAAATACAAAGGATTACAAAATAGTACAGAAATACACTTGCTATGATTGCGGCTATTTACGAGCCTTAAGACTATTTATGACTACTTACAGCTGCTTACGACTACTTAACGCCTGATGGTCGCTTACGGATTTTAGGCGTGTTTACAGCTTTATACTTGCTTATAACTTTATGATTGCTTACGAGCTTTTAAGCCTGTTTATGGCACGACTTTACAGCTGCTAACTTTACGACAACTTATAGACCTTTACAACTACTTACGGGCTTACATCTACTTATAGTTTTAAGACTGCTTACGTGCCCTATGATGGGGCAAGGGAGATAGGAAGAACGAGAACGGATAAGAGAGCAGGAATATTGTGGAATAGCCCTCTTGTTCTAATCAGCTGCTTTTTGCAAAAAGTGTCTAATAGACAGCTTATGCTAAATGTAATCATAGCTTCAAGTGTTCTAATTTTCCAACAGGATCTTAAAATTAATTCATACTCTCAAAAACGAAAGTACAATCCACCGAAGAGATTAGAGATAATTTGTGTGTGGTACTACTAAAATCAGATTCAATGTGAAGTATAATTCTGAAATAAATGGAAGAGCAGTATGATATTGAGAGTTCCTCAGGCGTCAAAGACAGCCTTCGTCTAATCAGAAACTGAGGAGTCGTAGACGTCT
Organism: Diphasiastrum complanatum; assembly: GCA_029204225.1. Lineage (NCBI taxonomy): Eukaryota > Viridiplantae > Streptophyta > Lycopodiopsida > Lycopodiales > Lycopodiaceae > Diphasiastrum > Diphasiastrum complanatum. Next base: position 33,083,905 of record CM055105.1, on the reverse strand, counting down.
GTGTTCTGATTAGAGTGAGTAAACAAGCGCTATCAAACAGCAATGAAAGTGCATTCAATCACAACAAGCATTCATCTACGTTGTACATAGATAAAAACGTGCTGCTACTATATCACACTGAAGCACAATACAAATAGCAATTATAACCAAAAATTGATGGCGTAATTGGAAGGCTCAAATAATATGTCTCACAGACAGAACAACCACTAATCTGTGCTTGGATGATCTATTTATAGATTTCATCCGTGTATTAATTACATTGAATGTTTGTCACCTAATTGGGAAAGTCGTTGTACTTGGAAGTATATGGCTTCTATGACAACTGTACATAGTGTATACGGTCAACAAATCAGTATCGTTGACGCAGACGAGGACATCGCAAAAGCTCTCACTTCGCATTTTACGTGAAGTGGTTTTCTCTCACTTCGCAAATTTCGAGAAGTGGTTGGGAACGTTCCTCGTTCATTTTAGACGACCTTCGGCATTTTTCTCTCTCTTCGGGTTTTTGCGAAAAAGCCGAAGGTGTTCTAAATAAGTTTAAGGCGCCCTTAGAAAGTTTAAGGCGCCCTTAGAAAGTTGAAGGTTCCCTCAAAAAAAGCGAAGATCTCTTTAATAGTTCAACTCTTTTGCTCTTTTTGGGAAAGCTGAACAAGTTGAAGGTGCCTTTAAAAAGTTGGCGAAGGTGTCTTTAACAGTTTCTCTTAAAAATAGAGGACCTCCTGGAATTTTCTTTCTCTTCGCATTTTTCGAAAAAATGCGAAAAAGAGACGAAGGTGTTTGAAAATAGTTAAACTGTTGAACTGTGAACAAGTTGACTTTTTCAAAATAGTTGAACGGAAGAAGTCGAAGGTAAGTGTTGCAGTTTTTGAGAAAGTGCGAAAAATGCGAACTGCGACACTTAGTGTATTTTTCTACAGATTGTTCAAAAATAATGTAAATCTGCAGACTTGTTCTAAATGCAAGTTTTGTGGAAGTCCTTGAAGATGGCCAAGTCAAGTTATTAAACTTAACATCTGAACTTAAAATTATAATGGAATTGGTTACCCTTAGCTGGTGATCAGCCGAAAATCCATTGTAGACGTTCTTCAAGTAATTGGCTGTCTAAGTTGTCATTTACCAAGGAGGCAACTGTGGGCTTAATTTCCAACAGTCCCCCTTAAGGTCACGGTTGGTGTCTTGGTATCTTCACCAGGTTCATCATGCTGAAGAACTTCTGATGCCTGATTCTGGGAAGCGCTTTGGTGAAGATGCTTGGGACCATTTCCTTTATGGAGCAGTATTGAAGGATCACTTGCCCTAAGAAAACTTTCTCCCGAATGAAATGATACTGGATTTCTATGTGCTTGGATTTGCCATGAAATCTGGGATTCAGTGACAGTGAAATACAGCTCATGTTGTCACACAGAATGATGGTAGCATTAAACTGAGTGTGATGTAAGTTGTGAAGTAACAACCTAATCCATGTGAAAGATTTCAGATCCTTAAGATCCAATCTACTTCAATGATCTTTGGTTAGAAAGAGAAATACACTACAAATTTCACCAATGTAGAAAAATCAGCATCTACACACAATTTGAGATGCAAACACTAATAGAACTTGATCAAACTTGAATGACATGAATATGTAATCTTGCTATCCATACAAAACCAACAAGCTACTGTATTTCACACGTGTGGATCCAGAAATAGCAAATATAGATCATTCTACACATAGAATTGCAAGCAATCACCAAGATAGTGCACCAATGGATAGTAGAACCCAAGAGAACCATGTATAAGCATGAAATGAGATAGAGAAGAGAGAAGATGACTCTCTCCACGGGTTACATCCTTTTATAGCAGGTCCAAACCCTATTTGTCCACTTGGCTTTCCCACCAAAATGCTAACCCTACCAATTTTGGGTCTAGATTCAATGTACCCAACTTATTCAAATTGAATCTACTCAAACTCACATTCTATATTTTCCACACTTTCAAAAAGTGTTTATTCAAATGAAATTTAGACTAATGGACTTTGAAAAGTCAACCACTAAGTCTAAAACAAGCTTTGGCCTCAATATGCCAAATATGGAAATATTGCAAAATGTGATGAAACTAGTTGAATCTTTCACACTCCCTCTTCAACTAGTTTTAGCATAGACTTTGATAATACTCCAAGTGAAGTCCTATGCTTCATGAACAAGTCTTTTCCCAATGCTTTGGTGAAGCTATCAGCTACACATTCCCTTGAAGACACATGTTGAAGCTCCACCTCCTTTGCAATGACTCGCTCCCTCACAAAATGATATTGTATCTCAATATGCTTGCTCCTAGCATGAAAGATAGGATTGGATGCCATTCTTTGGGCTGATTGATTTTCACAAAAGATGATTGGGCTCTCTGAAAAATCCAGCAAGTGAAGATCCTTGATCATCCTTTTGATCCATACCATCTCCTTTGTGCAATGTGTAAGAGCTTTGTACTCGGCCTCACTAGATGACAATGAGATAGTGGCTTGTTTCTTTGACATCCATGATATAGCTCCATCACCTATGAAAATACAATAAGAACTAATGGATTTCCTATCCATTACATCTCCAGCATAGTCTGAATCTGAAAATCCAAAAAGACTAGGTGATGATCCCTCATACAATATGCCAAAATCTCGAGTTCCAATGATGTACCTCAAAACTCGCTTTCCTAGCTTCCAATGTTCCTCACTAGGATCTTGCATGAATTGACTCAATCTTCCAACACAATAGCTTAGATCAGGTCTAGTAATGGTTAGATAGATGAGTGAACCAACTAGCTTTCTATAGAGAGTAATGTCCTTGAAGGATCTTTCATTACCTCTTATAGTAAGCTTTACATGAGACTCCATAGGTGTATCAATAGCTTTTGCATCTACCATATGAAATCTTTCTAGAATTGAATTAGCATACTTCTCTTGACAAATGAAAGTAGATTAAGAAGATCTAATGACTTCTATTCCTAAAATGTAGTGCAAATTACCAAGATCATGCACCTCAAACTCCTTCTTAAGAGCATTCTTGATATCCTCCACATCTTGATTGTCTCCACCACTCAAGATGATATCATCCACATAGATTAGCAAGATGGTAACATCATTTCCAGCAAACCTATAATAAAGTGAATAATCATACTCACTCATAACAAATCCTTGAGAGAGTAAAAAAGTGTTAAGCTTAGCATACCAACTCCTTGGTGCTTGCTTAAGGCCATACAAACTCTTTTGTGGAAGACACACATGATTTGGCTTTGTTGATGAAATGTAGCTCTCGGGTTGCTCCATGTATACTTCCTCCTCAAGATCACCATTCAAGAATGCATTTGAAATGTCCATTTGCCATAGATCCCATCCATAAAGTGTAGCAAGTGAAATGATGACTCGAATGCTTACCATCTTTGCCACGGGTGCAAAGGTCTCATCATAGTCAATTCCTTGTTGTTGAGCATATCCTTTTTCCACTAACCTTTCCTTGTACTTGTTGATAGATCCATCTTGGTTTGTCTTCACCTTGAAGATCCATTTGCATCCAATAGATTCCTTGTCCTTAGGCAACTCCACCAATCTCCATGTTCCATTTTTCATAAGGGCTTGATACTCGAGATCCATTGCTTGGATCCACTCCTCTTCTTTCCTTGCTTGATCTACACTTGTAGGCTCATCCAAAGAGGTTAGGAAAGCAACATAATTTCCAGAAACTACTTGCTTTCCCTTTTGATTATATGTGAGCCTTGAAGGTACTTGTCTTTCTCTTGATGTTCTCCTTGGCTTTTGACTTGATGAAGGTCCATCATCACCACCATCCAAAGTAGGATCCTTCTCATCAACATCAAGAATGTTAGAACCATCTACTTTACCATCAATCATGCTTGAAGACACCTTTGGAATGTTCCCCTCATCAAAAATGACATCTCTACCAACAATCACTTTGTTAGTAGAAGGAATGTAAACCTTGTAGGCTTTACTCACCTCACTATATCCAACAAAAATACCTCTTCTTGAAGATGGATCCTCCTTGGTCCTATCATCAAGAGTAATGTTGACATAGCATGTGCATCCAAAGGTTCTTAGAAAGTTGACACTCGGCCTCCTCTTGAATAGCATCTCAAAAGGTGTCCTTCCATCCAAAATAGCACTCGGCCACCTATTGCACAAGAAATTGGCACACAACAAAGCTTGCCCAAAATGGTTTGTCAAGATTAGCACTTAACCTCATAGCTTTAGCACTTTCACATAAAGTTCTATTCTTCCTTTCATCCACTCCATTTTGTTGTGGGGTCCTTGATGTTGTATACTCCCTCTTGATCCCATGCTCATCACAAAAGGCCTTGAACTTGTTAGATATGTACTCACCACCATTGTCACCTCTCAAGCACTTGATCTTTGTGGAGAATTGGTTCTCCCTTGCATTCTTGAACTTGACAAAGACATCATACACTTCATCCTTGCTCTTTAGTAGATAGATCCATCAAAATCTACTAAAATCATCAATGAATGCTACATACATCTTAGCTCCACTATTGCTAATTGTAGTAAATCCATGAATATCCGAATGTACAAGTTGAAAAGGCTTTGTAGATCTACAAATAGATCTAGTATAAGGTAGTCTATGTGACTTAGACAAAGCACAAGACTCACAAACATGCTTGTCATTACTTAAGGAACTTGGAAGACCAATCACAACCTTCTTCCTTGCCATTACCTCCAATGACTTGAAGTTGAGGTGTCCCATCCTTTTGTGCCAAACCTCTTGAATAGAAATTTGCTCCCTTGCAACCCATCCAACTTGGTTAGCAATAACACAAGCATCAAGTTTGAACAACTTCCCCTGCCTTTTACCTTTTCCAATCAAGACATCCTTCCTTTTGATCAGCCAAGCATCTCCATCAAACTCCACCTTGAGGCCCTTACTTAGCATTTGACTCACACTAAGCAAATTCTTGGTAATAGATGGAATAAACAAGACATCCTCCAAATGAACATTCCTATTTGTAGAGAGAGAAATAGGAATTGTGCCAATCCCTTTGATTGCACACTCACCATCATTGGCCGTGTAGATCACCCTGTTGTCATCTCCATATGCCAACAAAGAAGTGAAGTACTCTTTGTGAAAGGTCATATGTGAACTCGCTCCACTATCAATCCACCAAGGATCTAGATCTCCATCATTAGCAAGCATACATGAAGACATCACAAAAGCATCATCATTTGCATCTTGCACATCCAAACCATCCTCATCAAGAGTAAGATTACCTTGCTTGTCTCCTTGATCTCTCTTCTTCTTGTAGCACTCACTTGCAAAGTGTCCTTTGATGCCACAATAGAAGCACTTGAGCTTTGATCTATCCTTCTTTTTGCCACTTGAAGAAGCATCCACTTGATCTTGCCCTTTAGACCACTTGCTTTTGGTTTTGCCCTTGAATTTTCCCTTTGTGAACATAGCATCCTCTTGAAGTGTCGATGTAGATCCACCTCTTGCTTGAAGCCTATATTCCTCATTGATCAAGATCTCTTGAAGATCCATTAAACTTGGCAAAGTCTTTTGAATAGCAATACTTTGAACAATGTTAGCATGAGCATCCAACAAGCCATTAAGAATCACTTGAATAAGCTCTCCTTCCTTAATGCTTTCATCTATGCAAGCTAACTCATCATTCAATGCTTTCATTCTCAAAACAAAAGTACTTGGACTTTCTTCATTCTTTTGCAAACAAGAAAAGATTTGCCTTCTTAGAGTCAACACTCTAGAAGTAGACTTGGATTCATAAAGCTTTTTCAATGAATTCCAAGCTTCCAAAGATGTGTGCACTTACCAACTTCCTTGAGAAGTTCATTGGTAACATTCATCTTTATCATGTGTAGAGCCTTCTTGGCTCTCTTGTCATACCTCAATTTGGGTCTAGATTCAATGTACCCAACTTATTCAAATTGAATCTACTCAAACTCGCATTCTATCTTTCCCACACTTTCAAAAAGTGTTTATTCAAATGAAATTTAGACTAATGAACTTTGAAAAGTTACCCTCTAAGTCTAAAACAAGTTTTGGCCTCAATATGCCAAATATGGAAATATTGCAAAATGTGATGAAACTAGTTGAATCTTTCACAATCCATACATCAAACAACAATGAAAGTGCATTCAATCACAACAAGCATTCATCTACGTTGTACACAGATAAAAATGTGCTGCTACTATATTACAGTGAAGCACAATACAAATAGCAATTACAACCAAAAATTGACGACGTAATTGGGAGGCTCAAATAATGCGTCTCATGGACGGAACAACCACTAATTTGTGCTTGGATGATTTATTTATAGATTTCATCCGTGTATTAATTACATTGAATGTTTGTCACCTAATTGAGAAAGTCGTTGTACTTGGAAGTATATGGCTTTTGTGACAACTGTACATAGTGTATACGGTCAACAAATCAGTATCATTGACGCGGACGAGGACGTCGCAAAATCTCTCACTTCGCATTTTACATGAAGTGGTTTTCTCTCACTTCGCAAATTACGGGAAGTGGTTGTCCTAAATAAGTTTAAGACGCCCTTAGAAAGTTGAAGGTGCCCTCAGAAAAAGCGAAGATCTCTTTAATAGTTCAACTATTTCGCTCGTTTCGGGAAAGCCGAAGGTGCCCTTAAAACAAGTTGAAGGTGCCTTTAAAAAGTTGGCGAAGGTGTCTTTAACAGTTTCTCTTAAAAATAGAGGACCTCTTGAAATTTTCTTTCTCTTCGCATTTTTCGGGAAAATGCGAAAAAGGGGAGAAGGTGTTTGAAAATAGTTAAACTGTTGAACTGTGAACAAGTTGACTTCTTCAAAATAGTTGAACGGAAGAAGTCGAAGGTAAGTGTTGCAGTTTTCGGGAAAGTGCGAAAAATGCGAACTACGACACTTAGTGTATTTTTCTGCAGACTGTTCAAAAATAATGTAAATTTGCAGACTAGTTCTAAATGCAAGTTTTGTGGAAGTCCTTGAAGATGGCCAAGTCAAGTTATTAAACTTAACATCTGAACTTAAAATTATATTGGGATTGGTTACCCTTTGTTGGCGATCAGCCGGAAGTCCGTTGTAGACGTTCTTCAAGTAATTGATTGTCCAAGTTATTATTCACCAAGGAGACAACTGTGGGCTTAATTTCCAACACCCTACGAATTCAAATAAGCTACGGTCTGTTGCTTGTACAAAGTACTACAAGTACTTGGTACTTCAATTTCCATCTCTAGTATCAAGTATTTAACATGGCAGCTATCATAATTTTACGTACTTGTCATACCAATAATGGAGCTCTCTATTTATACATAGAATCAGAGCACTAAAAAACAAGCCAGATGTTCATATTGAAGCTCAAAATAAAATTGTTTTGGTGCTCATATTATGAGCAATCAGATCAATCAGACAAGTAAAAAAGATAACAAGCTCAACATTGGTTGTCTGAATACGTTTCTACCACCCAAGCCTCTAAGGAGGCAGTTTGGATCAAGCTTCTACTCAATGGCTTGCATGTTTTTTAACCTCTACCTACTGCTCGATTCTGTGACAATTTAAGTTGCATAAATCTATCTTTGAATCCTAGATATCATTTTAAGACAAAGCATAAATAGATTCGATTTCACTTTGTTAGGAAAAATGTTCATGACAAGGTAATTAAGCTAGTTTATTATGCAACAAAAAAATCAAGTTGTATATATTTTCATCAAAGGTTTGCCAAGGGGTAAGCACTCGAAGTTTATGAAGATGTTGAATTTTCAAAAGTGAGACAAGGGAACATTGTCTAATTTGAGCTTATATGGAGGCTGTTAAGCATTTGAACTTTGCTTAAGGGATATATCTTGCACCTACTCCAACACCCTCATAGTAAATTGCTTGCGAATTGGTCCGCTAACAACCACTACAACAAAGGAGGCTTGAGAACATTACAAGAACTCCATAAATCAAGGGTTATTACCTTCAAGAGTCAAGAAGACATACTTACCTTGAAGGAATTGCATAATGAGTTGGTGAGGGAGGATTGTCAACATGCAAACATGCAAGCAAGGCAGGAGCTTCAATAAATCAACTTAAAAGGACAATGAAAAAGCCTCCCTCATCAAAGGGAGGAGAAGGGGCAACAAGGAAAGATCCAAGTTTATTGAGAAAGGTGTATATTCAATGTTTAAGTCCAATGTCAATGTTTAACTTTAAGGAGGTAAATGCCTAGTCTTGTATTTTGTATTGAATCTTTTGATCCAAGTTGGAACAAGAGGGAATGATGTTGTTTATATTCCGCCAAATGCATAAATGCCTCAATAAAGCTAGACTTCATGCAATTCCACACAATAATGATGCATATAGAATAGAAATTCCAAAGTAAAACCTTATAATGGGAAGTGGAGAACGACCAAGATCATATTTAGAAGCTTCTTAAATGATGCACTCTTGGTTAACGTTTACTTTTACAAGCATCTCAAGGAGAAGATTATCCATGGTCATAGTATTATTGGGCTGCAAATTTTCGTCAACAATTATGAGTCTACCCCTTGCAAGAGTGGCACCTAAATGTCAAAATCAATGGCTTGAATTGCAAAGATTTGCTCTAACACTAAGACATGAATAAGTCTATGCTTCCATTAAGATGTGTTTAAACCAACGGGTTGGCTCATTTGGTTAGCTTGACATCCAAAGTTTCTTTGGTCTCTAGTTCAGGTTCGAGCCTCCCCTTGGAAACCAAGAAGCATTAAGATGTGTTTAAGCCAAGCATTAGTGTAGATGCTTATGCCTTCAGTTGGTAAACAAATTTTTCCATCCAATCTTGCCAAATCATGAGCCTAGATTGCCAAATAGAAATAAAATTTAACGCCTAAGACAAAAATTTGCTTGTGGAAAGAACATCAGCCCATCCCTATAAATTTCTAAATGAAAAAGCTAAATAGATTGCAATAACAGAACCTCCGACAGCTTATCATAGTGAACCTCAGGTATCTTTGGCATTTGATGGCAGTTTGTCTCAAAACTAGAGAATCTCTGAACAAATCGCCACACATTTTCTGCCTAGTTTCTAAGATATGCTGCAAATGGAACAAGGATGATAGATCTACGTGTGACATTGTTATGCATTTCTAGAAGAATAACAAGTGGGTTCTTTCAGAATAAAATATGGATGATGGATCTATGGATTTGCCATAGATTTTTGTGAAAAATAAACAAGTGGATTGTGTTGCAAATGGCATTTGGATGATGGGTCTGTGACTTTGCCATACAACTAATGTAAGAATAGACGAGTGGATTCTGCTGCAAATGAAATACGGATGATGGTGACGTTGCCATACATATCTTGGAGAATAAACTAGTGAGTTCTGCTGCAAAATGCGATATTTTCTTGGAGAATAAACTAGTGGGTTGTGCTGCAAATACGATATGGATGATGGTGACTTTGCCATGCATTTCTGGGAGAATAAACACGAGGGTTCTGGTTCAAATGGAATAAGGAGCATGGATCTTTGACTTTGCCATACAGTTCTGTGAGAACAAACAAGCGGGGTTCGGCTGCTTATGGATTTATGGATGATAAAACTGTCACACAAGCATAAATTTCTGTCAGACTAAACATTGGGGTTGTGTTGCATATGGAAGGAGGAGGATGGATCTGTGACTTGACAGTTGGATTATGCTGCAGATGGAATAAGGATGATGGATCTCTGACCTCGCCATAGATTTGTGGGGGATCAAAAAATGGGTTCTGTTGCTATCTGGCTCTGGCAAAAAAATCTTCAAAAGAACGCCTGGAGAAGAAGGAGAAGATCAAATAGAACAGTCCCACCAACAATGCAATGAAGTTTCCCTCCATCACCACTCGCTTCAAGGCGCTGACGGAGAGCTCCCTTGCCATCTTTCTGCCATCCCGGATCACTCCTTCCCCTTTCCCACGCAGTCTTTCAAACAGAAACTCGAACACCAGAGCTGTTGTCCAGGTGACGATCATTCTGGGTATCATCAACACTAGCAGGCTTGCCATTACTGCGACACCCACCTCACATCCCACTAAAGTGGCACCTTGCCAAGCAGATCTCTGCACCGTGCTTAAGTAGAAATTCAGTCTAGAGAAGAACATACCCAGAGCAGTTCCAGCCACAACCAGACAGCCTGCAGGCTTCACAACCCTTGCACGCCAAGATTTAGATGGTTTAAATTTCTCTTTTTGGGATTGTTCAGGGTCCATTTTATCATACATCTGCTAGTACAACGACTTTTGCAAGCCAACAAGCCAAGAAGAAACTTGAGAACCCAATTCCTGAAGCAAAATGCTAGACTTAATCTCAGCCAAAATGCCTAATACTGAAGGCTGCTTGATCCAAGCTGTAGTATCATCATTAATCGCAGAAAGAGCTCCAAAACTTCCATTTTGAAGTGGGTACTGATTGATCAAGGTTTGTAAGAAGGAATTTTCTTGTTAATCGAATAAACCTTTTAGATTGATCAGAGGTGCATCTTGATCAAACACCAATTTACCCAAGTTTTGGTCTCAAATGTTGAGCTTACCACAAAAAAAAAGCCTACTTAGCGATAGCAGGACAACAGACAGCAGCCCCTACCAAGCAGAAACAAGCACTACAGGCCAAAACAAAGGATGAAATCCCTTGCCCAGATTAGCAAGGGGCAACAGAAAAAAAAATTTCTCCAAGGGGCCAGATAATTTGAGGAAGGATAAGAATGAAAAGCTCATATAAATGGGAAGTATCTAAATAAAGGATAGATGACGTCACATTTGACTTTGCCCTTATCTCCACATGTTTGCCCTCTTACCCTCTAAAGCCTATTCTCAACCTCAAGGATCTCACAAAAGAGCTATGGCAATATTAAATTGTTAAATTCTTAGAACCCAACTTCTTTATTCTAATAAGGGTGTCTTCACACACGCCACATGGTATGTCCAAGTGTGCCATTGGCTGGATGCTATTGACCCCATTTCACACACTATTTTTTGGGCCCTAATGTGGCAACTCAAGGCATTGGAGTTACTCCCCAACTTATCCAATGCATTCGGGCCTCTATTTTATTGAGGCGTGGCAACTCTTCTCCCTCCCAGAAGCATTTGTTGCTTTTTGCCACATAAATGTGTGAAGCTCCTCCTCGCCATCCATAAAGCACACGGCATGTTGCTCCATCATCACATTTTTTATTGTGATCCTCGCTTCATCGTGTTAGGGAGATGTAGCCAACGATCAATGAGGAATTGCATAACACTAACAGTTATTTGATTCTCACTTCATCTTGTAGCCATCACATGTGAGGGGACTACAAAGCAGTGGCAGTGATCTCTAATCTGTGCTTCATCATGTAGCCCACACCTGTGACGAATCCCATAGACTAGCACATTTTTTATAGTCATTTTATCGTGTAGCCAACATCTATGAGGGATTGCATAGCATCAACATGGTTTTCTTATCCTTGCTTCATCGTGTAGTTATCACCTAAGATATTGCATAGCATTGGAGGCCGCAACATCAGTAAATTTGTGGTAGCGCTGGAGGCAACGCAATGTCAACAGTGTGGTGGCCTCTAACTTATTTGATTTAGTCCTAAGGCCCAAATTTATATGAAACAACTTAAATTTCGTTAATAGCATCAAAATGAATGTTAGTGATGACCTCTTGAAAGAGGTAGCCTCTTGCACATCGGCCAAGGAAACTTGGGATTCTTTAAAAGCTATATATGAATCCAAAAACACTTCAAGAGTACTTATGCAAAGAAACCAAATCTTACAATGTATGAGAAGTGATGAAAGTGCACAAAGCTATGTGCTTAGGATCATAGGAACAACAACAAAGAATTAGTTTCTATTGGAGAGAAGATTCTAGATGTTGAGCTTGTACAAGTGATCCTAAATGGCTTAGGAGATGACTTCTCCAATTTTGTTCAAAGTTTTTCCATCCAAGACACTTTGCCATCAATTGATAAGCTCCATAGTGTGCTAGTGGCTGAAGAGCATAGGATGCTCCATGCAAAATCTAGGATGAGTTCCTTGTCATTGTAATATGGAGATAAGAAGGCAAATTTCTCATTTAAAGGCAAGAAGAAGACCAAGGGATCTAAGGAGGATCAAGCAAAGGAGGCAAAGGAGGAGGATCAAGCATCAAGTTCAAAGGCAATGGACAAGTCAAAGCAAATATACCGCTTTTGTGGAAATAAGGGGCATTATGCATCCGAATGCTACAAGAGACAAAGAGCACAAGAGGAGGAGGACAAACAAGGAAACCTTGCACATGAGGAGGAGGAGGATGAAAGAGATCTATTCTTGATGGCATCTACATCCTCACCAGCAAGCAACGACAATTCAATATACACTTGGTGGATTGATAGTGGGGCTAGCTCCCACATGACTTGTGAAAAGGACTTTTGCTCAACCTTACACTCATTCAATGATGCTAAAAAATTTGTCTTTACTGCAAGTGATGAAGAGTGTAGGATAGATGGTGTTGGTACCATCTCTTTCTGGTCGAATTTGCCAATTTAATTTTTCATTGGATTGGCTTAATATCTATTAAAATGAGTGCATGTGCAGTTTCCTCAGGAATTATATTCATTCTTGATCATGATTCAATCGGCACATGTTCATATCAATTTTTGGCACTCCCGAGTCACCTAGATCCACTACTAAAAGACAAATTTGATCTTCATTTTCTGCTTTACTTGAGCCAAAATTTTGAGTTTCTTTCGATAGTTATTGTTGTCTGACAATTTGATCTTCCTTTTCCTCTTTCTTTGAGCCAAAAAATTTAGTTGCGACTGATAGTAGTTGTTGTCTACCAATAATTGTTCGAAATTGATATTGGGTTTTAATTAAACAATATCAAAAACTCTATCATATTCATTCCTTTGGCTTCAAGAATGTGAATCCATAATTGTTTTTGATAGTTTGATAGTTGCTCGAATTTTTTTCTCCTCTTATTCAAATGTTACTTTACTTAGTTGTTTATATATTTGGATCTCAGAATTCAATAAGTTTCATGCTTCTTCTCATATATCTTTCTGGAAAAGCTTTTGAGTATTATGATCATAGTCTAAATCATTCTTCAAACCTTTAGAAGTCAGAGATTTGTTTAGTTTTGACTCCTCCTTCCTAGTATGTCTTCTTTTGTTTTTCATTGGCTTAACGAATTTTTTATTAATGTTTTTGTCAATATTTCTTGTTGAAATTTTATTGATTTGGTCGATATCACTCAGCCTCGACGAATCCACTACAATACCAGTTTGCTTAGATAAAACTTCTACTTCTGCTTCTAGAATAGTTTGAACATAAGAACACATATCCTCACAACCCAAGGCATTCTAGCGAATAAGACTTGAAGCACCACAATTATAACATACGGAAAGGGTCCAACATTTTTTTGGTGCCATTGTTTGGGAGACGGTGCTAAACAATCTTAGGAGTGATTTTTTTTAATTTGGATTTTGTTGTCACTTTCTCTCTTTTCAACGAGTTATTTACTTGCCCTACCTTGTTTTTTCAAGTTTCTATGTCCATCCACCAATGTTTGTCAAACTCATCAAAAAACTGGTATGATGCTTGAATGGTCGATTTTAGAAAATTTGATGCTACAAATGGATCAAATGAACGTTGTTCTCTTTGAGCTTTCTGCTCTTCCAAAGTGGACATTAGATGATATGAAGGTGCAAACTTAACCTCAGTAGAAAGCACATTACGTAAAAAAATGGATCTCTTCAGAAGGTAGTCATGGCATATAGGACTCCTCGATAATACTTTGTAATACTGGTAAAGAAAAGACTTTTTGCTTCTTAGCTTTTCAGAAAAGCAGCTAAACATTTGGCCAATCTGATCATGCATGTGACCCACCAATAAGAATCCTATTTTCACTTTCTGGAAAATCTTCAGAACAACCAACATTAACAAATATGCTAACACTATTTGATTTTTATCAGTATTGTCAAGTTGCAAGTAGAGAATCTCAGGAAGATTAGTATCAAATTCAACTATTATTTTATCAATTATGGTGATGGTCAAGTTAGGATCATTTCGAACATTGGGATAATTGAAATACACTTTAGACTGTAAAGTGTCATTGAATATCATAGCCCCAACCAATTGAACTTGAATGAAATTTGTTTCGTTTAAATTCGTTGGCACTCTCACAAAATGAGATAGTAGTGTTTTTTTTTTATCCATTCCGAGACCCAAGTACTTTTGAGGAGATTCTAAACATTTTTTTTTGTGCTTTGCAATATTTGTCTCTTCGTTGTTTGCTATTATTCTAATCTTTAAGGAATATCTTCCACATTTGAAAAATGGATCTTCTTGATTTAACACGCATAAGTCTATTGCATGTCTTAAATGGTTCAAAGAAGCATTTCCTTGATCTGGAATCGTAGACTGACTAGAATCTATAACTGAGTGCTTGCTTGATTCTGAATTGCTGCAAATCTAAACAAAAGGAGAATGGTACCTTGCTTGAGGCGGTACAAGATTTAAAGATGAAGATGATGCAGTGAAATGTTCGCCAAATTGTTGAGAACCTGGTGTGACTTCATGGTAAGCAATAGAAGCTTTAATCTCTGAAGAGAAATTGGTGATGGTTCCTTGAACCTTCATAGTAAGTTGGAGTAGGAGGAAAAAAAGGATGAAGAGCTCTCCATGTTTGAAGACACAAAAATGCGAAGCTAAGACCTTTATCTAGCTACCTGGTCATGGAGTGCTAAGTTTGTATTAATTTCTATGTTGGTCATGGAAGGTTATGCTTGTCACGAAAGGCAACTCTAAAAAAGCATATAAAACTGAGGGACATGCTAGGATGTATAGAAAAAAAAACTCTGAAAAGCAAGGGAGGGAACGAGCACATACACACTAAAAAAGAGCATTGTAGTGAATACAAAGCTATCATGTCTTAAATATCCCATCCCACACCCCGATAGGCCACGAGCACACCAAGAGCATGAGCCAAGCCGCGACGAGCCTTGAGTCACACGTGCTGCCCCTTTAAGAGCCAGCCACTCCAGGCCAAGACACACCATGAGCCCGGGCTGAGCCATCACAAGCCATGAGCCTCACGCCACATATCAAGTTTGTAGCATTTGCATATAGATTTTGGATGATTCAATATTTTGTACTTTTGTCAAAACCCTAAATTTGTTTGGATATCTTGTTCTTTAGGTTGCTTGACTTTTCAAGAGTGTGTTTCAAGTTTAGGAAGTACAAAAGTCATGAGATTGTAGGTTGATCATGTGTTGATCAAGTATCTTCCATTCTATGTGTTGATTTTGCTAGGTTTGGTGCAAGAAAGAGATTTGAGAGGTTCCATATCTTTGTGATTTCTTCTTGAGTGCATTTTTTGACATTCAAGAGAGTTCTTTGTGCATTGGAACAGGTTAAAAGATGTTGGGGATGATGACGAACTGACATACACAAAGGGTGGTCTGATAGGCCACAACGGAATAGAGGTTGTCACCCCCATCATTAGCAGCCCTTGTACTTACAGATCGGTTATTGGTGCATCGTGAAGATGTGAAGAGGTACAGCCTCTTTCGTACGCGTCAGGAGCATGAAAGTATGACATTGTTGCAACCGTAGTCTGACCGCAAGAGTGTGAAGATGAAACCGCATGTCACCCGCAATTGTTGACTCGAAGGGTCGATTTGCAAAAATTGCAAATTCTAAAACAATCTTCTAAGCCATATGTTCTCCTTTACTATTGATGTAGCTGCAACATATTCAGATTCCGTAGAGGACAAGGAAATGCATTTCTGCTTTCTGTTGTTCCATGAAATGTGTCCTCTTGCAAAGGAACAGATATACCCAGACGTGGATTTTTTAGTATCAATGTCTCCTACCCAATCAGAATCTAGTGTTAGTGCAGCATCTGTATTTTTGTTATAGCGCAAGACATGGTGCCTCATCGCTTGAATGTACCTCATTAATCTTTGTAGAGCCTTCCAATGTTGTAGGCTTGGATTGGACATATATTGCGACAATGTGCTTACTGAATAAGCTAGATCAGGACGTGTGTAGATCATAGAATACATTATCAATCCGATGATGGACTGATAGGGATATCTGCTCATCTCCCTCTGGTCTGCATCAATTTTAGGACAATGTCTTTGGATATCTTGGATCCTGGATCCATTGGTGTGTATCTATCGGCTTATAGTCCTCCATGCCATATCTATGAAGTACATTGTTTAGATATACTTCTTGGCTTATAGTAATGCTTCTGCTTGCGCGATATCTAGTGATCTCCATACCAAGTAGGTAATGAACTGGCCCTAAATCAGTCATTTCAAATTTTTGTGACAATAGAGACTTTGTCTCATGCAATAATCGAGTTGAGTTGTTGATGATTAAAGAATCATCAACATATAAAGCTATTATCACATAGCTTGAGCCTTTGTTCTTGAGGTACACATTTGAGTCTGCAGATCATGAAGTAAAATCGTGCTGCAACAAGAAGTGATTAATTCGTTCATACCAGGCCCTAGGAGCTTGTTTAAGGCCATAAAGTGTCTTCTACAATTTGCACACCAAATGCTCTTGGCCTTGAAGGTGTAACCTTCTGGGTCATAAATGTAAATGTCTTCTTGTATGTATCTATGAAGGAATGTCGTCTGGACATCCATCTGATGAATGTCCAGGTCCTCTACAGCAGCTATGGCCACCAAGGTGCGAATATATTGATGTTTTACCACTGGACTAAAGGTGTCAATGTAATCTATTCCATAAACTTGTTCAAAATCTTTGACCACTAAACGAGCTTTCCATTTGGATATTGATCCATCTGGCTTAAGCTTTAATTTGAAGATCCACTTAGTGTCAATAGGTTTTATACTTGCAGGAGGATTAACTCCAAATCTTGTTCTTCATTAATGAATGGTACTCAGCATCCATAGCAACTTTCCATTTGTCTACATCTAATAGTGACAGAGCTTATGCAACTGAGACAGGTTCATCTCGACTTATAAATGCCTGAGGGACAAAGCGATCAGATTCCTATCATTGTCGTGTAGACCTCTGATGTTACATACCTATGTAACTAGCAGTACTTCAATGACACCTATATGTTCATTTAGTGTTGGGGGCTAAATGGCAAGTTATCCGTGGATAAGGGGTATCCTTAGGATTAAGGATAGGTCCATTTGGATAAGGGCGGGCAAGTAACTATACCTTGGTCGAAGGTATGGAATCAAGTTGGCCTTGGATAAGGGGTACCCTCAGAATTAAGGGTACATGCCTTTAGATTAAGGTATTGGTGCCCTTGGATAAGGGCAGGTAGGTGTCTATGCCTTGGTCGGAGGTATGGAACCTAGTGAGGTGTTAGAAAGTCATTCCCATGGGTGTTTTGGCTATTTTTCTAAACCTTGGGCCTCAACCTTGAGCCATATCACTTTATTGGTCTTGGACCAAAGTATACAAGCACAACTTGGGCAATGGGACCTAGTAGGAGGGCACACTTCCAAGGTGTCCATTGAGTTCCCAACTCCCACAAGAAGGGCATTCATAGAGTCGTAGGTTATGGAAGACGTCTCTTGACCTTCCATAAGCCTATGAAGGTTCTCTAACTCCCCTAGGCCTCTCTCTTTCTCATTGGTTGTGCATGGAACTCCATAGTGTATTGGAGGGTGTCATTTGCCATCTATATGAGGGGAGGAGGTCGCCCATAGGGAGAGAGAGATATCTCTTTTGTTTGTTATGCTTATGCTCTAGTGTGGCTACTAATGTATAGAGTGTTTTCTTCTGTGTAGTATGCTAGGGTTTGGGTCTTGCTTATGGTATGGAACATAAGTAGGGTTTGGATCTTGAGTATGCTATGGTTTGTGGTGATATGCTTGTGATTAGTTATTGGTTAGCAAGAGGGTGCTAGATTAGCCAAGTTGCAGGATTGCATGTGCTAGCTAGCTATGGTTGGGTGGTGAATACTTGAGGCCACTTGTTATCTACCTTTGTGATTAAGATTAGGACACAGGTGGAGGAGAGATTCATGGAGGCTTGAAGATCCTTACTTGCAGGTGGAGGCATTCTAGCTTGGAGTTGGGAGCATCTTGGAGCTTGCAGGTTACTTGGATGACCTTTGGAGGCACTACCTTTGGATTAGGAGGACTGCTTGACTTCATTTGTAAAATTCGAACTGTAGGTTCTTGAGTAGACGTCTCTCTTGGATGATTGACTGGGAGGTCTTCATCCTGGGTAGCTGAGCATTGGACATCATGGTTCATGATGCTTCCAACAGTGTTCAATTCTTTCTTTTAGCCACTCCATTTTGTTGTGGAGTATAGCTTCTTGTGAACTGATGGTGCATTCCGCATGATGATAGATATTCTGCCATTTCATCAAATATGTACTCTCCCCTTGAATCAGACCGCAAGGTCTTGATCTTCTGACCAATTTGAGCCTCAGGAAACTGTTTGTATTCTTTAAAGGCCTCAGACTTGTTTTTAATGAACATAACTCTGGTAAATCAGGAGTAGTCATCAATAAATGTAATGAAATATAGAACCTGACCCAAAGAGGGCACGCTCATAGGACTACATAAATCGTTATGAATTAATTCAAGAACGGACTGCACCCTTTTGGAAATCTTGTTCTAGGTTGTTTTCCTAGTAAGCACATTTCACAAACAGTTTGATTTCTGTTGGAGACAACATTAATACTCATATCCTTGACCATATTGTTATGATGCATATACAAGATACACCTCATGTTTAAATGACCTAATCTTTGATGCCATACATGAGCATCAAAATTAATCACAAAAAGTGCATAATCGTGACTCAAGATATATAAATTTTCTTCTTTGTGTGTAGAGAGGATTTCATATGAACCCTTATCAAGAATGGTATATTGACTAGCAGTAAACAAAGCTCTATAGCCTTGATCAGTGATCTTGCTTATAGACAATAAATTATTTGTTAATTTGGGTACATAGAGTACATCGTCTAACTGTCTATGCCATTTGAAAATTGAAGTCGAATAGAGTCTTGGCCTTCGACTTTGTGTGAGCTTGAGTCTCCAAAGAAAATGTACTTTGATTCTATTGTTGTGAGGTTTGAGAATAGGTTCTTATATGGTGTCGTGTGTTGTAAAGCAACTAAATCGAGATACCAGTCACAGGCATCTTTACTTGATTGATCTTGTACCATCATCGTCTTTTCATCTTCTTGAAATCCAGGTCTCCCATCCTGAGCACAACTTAAGAGAGGTCACAAATTTCTCAAAACCTAAAAGTATGTCTACTTTAAAATTTAGAGTTATTATTTTTTTTTTCTTTCAGAGCCAACCTATGCCAAGCCTAACATAGTCTAAAAGCTAAGCAAGGCTTAGCTCTCAGCAATTGCTTGGGCTAAGTGCTATGCCTATCATAGCTCGCAATGAGAGCTATGCTAGGCATAGCACCTAGCATGAGAGAAAAATGCTAGACTCTTGTTGAGAGCCATGCCAACAAGCATAGCTCTCCTTAAAAGCCATGCCAATTTTTGTTCACCTTAAGAGCCCTAAGGGAGGGCCCTCTTTAGCAAAGCTTCCATAGAATGTTGGACTTTGTAAGGCAGTCTCATTTACAAGAAATGACATGTAAATCATTAAAATTACTACAATAAGGAATAAAAAAAACTACATTGTTCTTATTATTTTCATAAATTAAATTATCTAAAATAGTAAATAAATTTGACACTCTGGTAAATGCCTCTATCTAAAAGGATCAGACGCGAGCTGAAATGCCATAATGAGTACGCAACTTTGCAAAATGCTATGGACGATGTGATACGAGAGGAGAATGAAGATTCAGATGATGATCCAAATATTGGTTTGTTGTCTTATACAGCAGGACAGACCACTACGACATCCACCACTATCGCATAAACGAATATCAACGCTACTACAGAGATGATGTTCAACGAGTTTGAAAAACTTGAAAAGAACCAGTAGATACAGATGGAAAAAATGCAGTCGCAATTTGATGAAAAGACCAAAGCCTTGGAAGATTTCCATGGAAAAGTAAACTTTGCATGTGAAGAAAGTCACAGAGTTGCAGAGTGTCCAAACAAACGCAAATTTGTACCATTATGTCATGAATGTGGTTATGGACATTGCTAGGAGTGTCCAACAAGACCGAAGCCACCACCGATTACAGATCCTGTAAATTTGGTAACAATCAAGCAAAGACCAGTAGTTCAACCTTAACCAGGTTATTTCTTTAAAAAAATCATAAATATTCTAAACAAAAGTAAGATTTGTTAAGCAAATGGCGTCTGGCTATGCCAAACATAGCTCGGTAGGCCAAGCTGTGTCTGGCATAGCTCCCCGCCGAGTTATGCAAGACATAGCACAACCGAGAGCTATGACCGGCATAGCTTGGCCCTGAGCCATGCCAAACATAGCTCTTGGCCGAGCTATGCCAGGCATAGCTCGGCCGAGAGCTATCCTCTGCATGGCTTAGGGCCGAGCTATGCCAAGCATGGCTTGGCCAAAAAGACATGCCTATCATAGCTCTCTGGCGAGCTATGCCTGGCATAGGTCGTGAGGCCAAGGCATGCATGGCATAGCTCTCAGTTGAGAGCTATGCCAAGCATAGCTTTTGACTGAGCTATGCCAAGCATAGCTTGGCTTTTGGCTGAGCCAGACATAGCTTGGCTGAGCTTTGATCAACCAAGCTATGCTAGACATAACTCGGCTGAGAGCTATGAATAGCATTCCTTTTTGTTAAGAGCTATGCCAGGCATAGCTTAGCCACATGGCTCTTGACCGATTCCTGGGCGGAGCGTTATTTTGAAAAGAAAATCCCATTGCTAGAGAGAGAGAGAGCTAGAAAATGGAAGTTGACCTTTAGCGTTGTAGGACATGTGTTTTATAATGTCACGGTAGATGATGTGGACAAGGGATTCACATATCTTCTTGTGAAATCGATTGAGAGAAAATTTTATTTGTACATCTTGGAGGAAAATTACATGAAAATTCGCCTATGTGAACATGCCTTTGTCAGGAATTTCTTTGATGATGCACTAAAGACTTTAGTAAGTCTAGCTACTATTTTCTCATATTAAATTTTAGACCATTTTGTAGTTTGTGTAAAATAATTGTTTATTATTTTATTTTTAGAGTAGCTCTTGCGAATGGTGAGCATCCAGTGATGCCAAAAATGCCTAAGGTTTCAAAGCCTCGATCTCATGTCCTGCTGACTCTAGGCAAGGGTTTGGCAACTTCTAGTAAAAAAACTGCACAAGTTGAAGAATGCTCTCAAGGCACTCCACTCAAGTCCACTCCCGAGAGAAAGCATAGCTCTCTCTCTCTCTCTCTCTCTCTCTCTCTCTCTCTCTCTCTCTCTCTCTCTCTCTCTCTCTCTCTCTCTCTCTCTCTCTCTCTCTCTCTCGTTCCCAAGAAGAGTATGCCCAACCAGTGCTAATTAGTCGTGGTTTCAAAACCATGACTAAAAAGAACCAAGGGCCCATCAAAACCCAATCTCAAGAATCCTCCATGAATTTACCTAGTACTTCCATTTCCTTTGAATCTTCCACAAGAGATGTATAAAAAATGAGATATTTAATTCATGAGAATAAAAAAGTTAGAGAAACTATCTTTATATTAGATATTGACTAATGCGTGTTAACATTACACAAGCTAGTTTGTAATTTCCACTTGTAAATTGCATTGAGGGCATGTTGTGGGATGTCACACATGCCAAAAGCATAGGATACTTTCTTCTATTGTCAAATTGAGTAACATCAAGATGGCAAAAGATGAACGCGTGTGAGACTATATTGAGCGATCGTCCACACCATCTACCATTGTCACCACCACCACCAACCTTCCTTCCATCTGTTTGTTTATCATCAGTTTACTGTTCTTCTGAGAAATCCCCAATTTTTTATAGTCTTACCGAAGTGGCTAAAAGATCATTGCAAGTGTCTTGTGTAGACCAACTACTACCTACATTGGTTGATCAGCTTGAAAAGATCAAAGAAGCGGGATAAGCAGCTAAAAGAAATAAAGAGAAAATTCCAAGAAGCTGAGGAGAAAAGGATAAAACCGAAGCAACAATGGAGTCAGATCGATCCTAATCAAAAGAAAATCTCTAGAGCAATGATAGTTGAATTCCCTCTTATGAAGCCCAAAGATATCCAAAAGTAATGGATCAAAAGAAAGAGCTGCAGAAAAAATAAAGATGAAGACAACCGTGAACCTGCAAAATAAAGTGAGCTCCTCACCCAGCAAGTGGTGGTCAAAGTTCGACATTGCAAGGGTCCAAGGCTGCAACTGTAGAACTATCAGTTCTTTCGCCTTCCACCAAGCCTTCATCGTGTTTTCTTACCATTACCAAACCATCCACCCAAATCCGTTCCTACTACCAATTTTTTTATGATGAGTCCATCCCCTTGAGACTGATAATCGAAGTTTGTGCAACCTGCAGATCGAAGGTTTTCCTTGAGACTAGAACTTCAACTGAGAGAAGAACCATGGAAACACCCAAAAGCAAATGGAGGATACAGACCTCTCAGAAGTTAGAATCTGCCAAGAAACCAGAGATGAAAACCGTCAATGGCAAATACAAGTCATAAGAGAAAAAGACACACGGGAAGCACTCACGCATGCAAGTTGTGAAGCTACTGGGAGCTCTCCAAATTTTGAGAATGTCAACCACCTACAACAATAAGCACTTGGTTTTATGCAAGCGAACGAGGATCTACACTTTTTCAAGTGACGATCAAAGATGCCAATGCCAATAACAAAGCGACATCATTCATATGAGTTGCAGTGGGTCTTGCAACACATTAGGGGTGGGATGATGTTGGCTGATTCTAATAATCTCCAAGATACTCGACCAGAGCTAACCAAGAGCACCTCTCACCTTAGACCGAGGAGGTCTTTGAGAGACGAGATGAACGAAGACTGAGAGCCGAGTATGAGAGCCGAGAAATGCTAGTTAGGAATGACAAGCAAGAATTGTATAAGCCTCATGGTGAATCTCGAAAGGTGGAATGACCATGTAGGAACTAGTATTACTAGGCAAATGTAATAAATGCAAGTAGACCCCTCTTAAAGAAAGTAGAGTAAGCTACCTTTTGATGGTGACCTCTAGTGGAGAGCATTATTCCACTTGTAATTTGTAAAATGTGAAAATTCCACTAGGATGCCACCTAAGGAGCTCTCTTGCTTATTTAAGAGACACCCTCTTTGAGAAGAGGAGCTTTTTGTGTATTGTATCTACTCCATGCTGAAATGAGAAGAGCCTCCACGAGTTTGGTGCATCCATTGAGCTCCTTGATCATGCTTGTTTCTTGAGTGATGCATTCATGATCTTGCCCTTCCATCCTTTGTGTGTGGTTGTGGATTAGTTTTCATGCTTTCCTAGAGTGGATTAGATTTCATTTCTTGTTTGTGGATTAATGTAGAAATTAGCATTAGGTAACTAAATAGGCTGGGTTTGTGGTGTAGTTCTTGCATATTATTTTACAACCCTGTTCTTGATGTTTTTGGGATGTCCAAGAATCAAAAGACTGGTTGGTTTCTTGATTCTTGGACTTCTAAAATGTTGTAGAATAGCTTCATGTTTCTCGTTTTGTGGATTTATGCAAGTAAAGTAGTGTTTAAGATTTGATTGTAACTCGTTTCAACAGTAGTAGAGTAGGATTTCAGTCATTGTTCAATGGTTTTGCATGTTGATCTGATGGTTGAACCTTTTGGCATGCATGCTTGATTGAATGTGGTCGTTTATGCATGTGCTTCAGTGCAAGAGTGACAAACATGAGTGTTTTCTGACAGGCAAGACAATACTACAACGTTAATTAGTCCATTCTGTTTGGTTTGGGCATTGTAATAACAAAAACACATCTAATAAATGCCCACGAAGCCTGATAACAGGCGCAGAACCAACCTCAAAACTGTTCTGGAACAAGAAGAAAGAACAAGAACACAAATGAAAAGCCAACAGATCCTCTAGAGTAGGGGATCAGTAACCACTAGCATGCTCTAGCATTGATATCTTCACCAAATCTTTGATAGATGTGTTGGATCCTTTCACAACCTGCAACACAATATCTGATACCATGTGAAGAATTTCAGATTATTTAAAATGCAATTCCATAACTTGATCTTTGGTTACAAATAGATCAAATCTACTAATCTTGTAAATGTGGAAAAATCAACATCTACTCAATGAAAGAGATGCAAACTCACTAAGAACCTAATCAAACATCAACCATAAGATATAATGAAGTTATTGTCCATAAAAAAATAGTAAGCTATTGTATTTCACACGTGTGAACCCAAAAATAACATTTAATTAGGATTTTACACACAAGATCACAAGATATTATCAATGTAGTGCACCAATGGATAGTAGAACTCAAAGAAAACCATGTTTAAGCATGAGAGAGAGAGAGAGAGAGAGAGAGAGAGAGAGAGAGAGAGAGAGAGAGAGAGAGAGAGAGAGAGAGAGAGAGAGAGAGAGAGAGAGAGAGAGAGAGAGAGAGAATCCTCTCTTCCCACGAGTTACATCCTTTTATAGCAGGTCCAAACCTAAGTTTAAACTTTGGTTTCTCTCCATAATGAAAAATCCTCCTATTATTGTGAATAGATTCAATGTATCTACTACTCAAATTGAATATCTCCAAAACTCATGTTCCACACTTTTCAAAAGTGTTTATTCAAATGCTTTTAGACTAATATAACTTTGAAAACTCAAACTCTAAGTCTAATATGAATAGCAAGATGAAATATTATGCCTCTGAGTGCTTCAAGAGGAAGCAAGCGGAAAGTCAAGAAAACCTAGGCCAAGAAGAAAAGGAGAGTTCACATGAAGACTCTCTCATGATGTCAAGTTCTCATCTTCAAGCATGAGAAGAGAAGACCCTTGGTGGATAGATATCCATTGTTATCCATGTCACAAAATTGGTGTAATTACTTGAGAAGAACATAAGAAACTCTTTATATGAAATTTATTATGATCCATGAAAGCCTACTTATTTACTCTTTTGTCAATAAAATGAAAGTATTGCATTCCATGAAGAAATCAACGACATTTCCTAGCATGAAGGTATTTCTCATAATCATTGTATCTATATCATCTACTAAAGTAAATAAGAGTAAGTTTGAAGCATTAACACAAGTAGGGAACATACATTATTCAAAAACCATGTTTTTTTTTAAAAATAAAGTGCTCATCAAATGATAATTACACAAGCCATTAACAAGTTAATAACATGAGAATACTATTTCTCATTAGTTGTAACATTGACACTTATAATTGCTAACAAAAAAGAACAATTAATAATGTCAATCTGGAACACTACAAGAAGAACTTTCTTTCCAAAAGAGTCATGATACAATTTCAAGTCTAACCACATTATTGTAGAGATTAGCATTTGTGCACTTATAAAATGACTAAAGACCCTAATGTTTATTCGATTTTTAGAATGTAACCGTTGTCTACTAAAAAATTGTGACTCTTGTGATGAAAAGGGCTATCAATAAATCTACTAGAAGGCTGTTAGTACTTCCATCATTGAGGAGTCAACGACATAGAGAGGATATGATATATTGTTATTTTGTAATTTGTATATTTTTGACGAGCCCTTAGCCTTTGATTCTATTCCAGAACTTTATGTTTATTCGGAGGTTGAGAGATCTTCACTTTTCACTAGACATGTCACACAAATTTGGGACAATTCTGGCTTTAAACAAGAGGGTGATGGGACATTTTAGATTTCGATTCTCAAGAAAATTTATTCAAGATGGATTATCAATAAATACTATAGGTGTGAATTTTAGAACAAGAATGCCCACTCTCACCTGCATTGTTCAATCTTTAAAGTCTATCTTAATGAATTGGAAACTTGGAGTCGATGATACAATATTTTGTTGTGACTCCCCTAGGAAAAATTTTGATCTCCGCTCTAATGTACAATATCCACATACAAACTTCAAAGAAGGGCCCAAGCTACAATGAATTATAGAACGTTGCCTTGTGCAATTTACTTATACATGAAACATAGAAATATGGAGGTTGATTATGAAAAGACCAAAGTAATTGATGCATTATACTAGCTTTACAAACATCCCCATCTTAGCTTGATACTTATTAATGTTTATATAATGTGAATCATGATTTATCTTCGAAAAGAATCAAATTTTAATTAAATACAAAAAACCCTAAAACCGGTTTCAACGGTTCACACCTGGCCAACCCAATCAAACGCAGCTTGTACCATTGAATCGGCCAGTTCAAACTACCGGTTCGCTAGTTCGAACCGAGTATCTAAACATTGAAAAAAACACATGGTTTTTGTAGGAGACAAGTTGTCTGTGTCAAGAAAATTTAGTGGGACATCATGTATCCTACCCCACGTTAACTACAGCAGCATCCATAATAAGCTTAATGTATGTGCATTTATAAGATAAAAGAGAGAAGCCAAAGACATATAAGACTTTAGCCACAAAACCAAAATTCTACAAATCATAATCTGTCCTTATGATGGAAGTTACGCTAAAAGAAAATTCTTTGGTTTTGAGTTTTAACAATCTACGAGTAAAATTTTTGCAAATTTCATTCTAACTGTGGTTCATCGATTATGTAGCACATGGCATGCCATGTAATATTAATTACATTTTGTCTCTGACTACAAAAAGATACTAATTAGATGCACATTTTTAATGGATTTCAATGTAAGACAACTTTGAAATTGACATTGTTTGTCCCCACTCTATACTACTAATAATTCTCTCAAGGTCTCTTGATAGGTGCCATGACGATCTCTACCAAATCTTCCTTCAATGGTATTGTGCCGACTTTTTTTTCTTCTTTGTCACTTATTAAAGTTAGCTTTTCTTTTTCCACTACCACAAATGGCTTGGATGTCATAACATGAGCCACTGTATCATGTGAATCATTCACAACCATTCAATTTTCTCACGTAAACAAATTGTATAATCTAAGTGATAATGCAAGTACTAAATTGTGTAGTCTATGTGGCAATTCAAGTACCAAACCATCACTATCATGAACAGTATCCAGTTTTAATATATTAAATTGTATTTTTGTAAATATTATAGGTTTGATAGGTTGAAAATTTTTAAATCATAAAATAGAAAAAGTATTTTAACACATTTGAAAACCAAATTTTGAGTAAAAACATTATTTCAAAAGAATATATATATATATATATATCATGCCATCGTGCTAAGTGAAATAGCTAGAATCATTTTTTTTGGCAACACTCAAAGATAGCACGTTGACTTGCTAAGTGAAAGAAGAAAAAGCATTTGTAACGTCCAAAAAAAATTTCCGAGTTGATTTGCCTAGCACACCAGCATGCCATCTTTGGAGGCTACAACAAAAATTTAATTTCATTATTATAAGATTTTTAACTATGTATCAAACCACAATTCTTACTAATAAATATTCAAGTAGTAGCATTAATAATGTATAACACCATGTGCTATCTTTTTGTTAAATCTTTACTCGCAAAATGCCAAGGCCTGTTCAGCCCTGACACAATAAAACATTGTTATATGCAACCACCAAAACTTCACCATATGATAACAAAACCATTTTACTCGAAACAAACCATTGTAGACTCAATAGAAAAAGCAATTGTACACAATACGGCAACGTCCAGACTCCATACTTGATTAGCTTGATTTGTGGACCTTTAAAATGAGATAGTAAAGCTAAAAACACATAGGAGCATGGCTATAAAACAAAGGTTTTGCAACTTCCATAATAAGCTCGACTCATGTGTACCTATAAAATGCGATAGCAAAGCAAAGAACACATAGAAGCACGGCTAAAAAATAAAAGTTCTGCAAGTGAAAAAATTTTAAGCAACAATGCTAATGGAGGCAAATCCCAGCATGTTTTGTATGAAGGACCTATGGTGACAGGTGAGGGAAAACCGTGTGTG
The DNA here is from genome assembly GCA_029204225.1 of Diphasiastrum complanatum. Classification (NCBI taxonomy): domain Eukaryota; kingdom Viridiplantae; phylum Streptophyta; class Lycopodiopsida; order Lycopodiales; family Lycopodiaceae; genus Diphasiastrum; species Diphasiastrum complanatum. The sequence goes on along the minus strand of CM055105.1, from coordinate 33,056,019 downwards.
TACCTTCCTACAACGCTGCTACAGCCCCATACAAAGTTCCAATCAACCATCAAGGGCTGACGCAACCATAAGGCAGCAGGTGCAAAGCGAATGGCAGCAAACAGACAAAAAAAAAAAAAAAAAAAGTCCCACTTACTGTAAAAATGCAGCTACTTAAGCATATAAGAAAGCAAATTGCATAAAATGCAAAAATAGACAAACCATAAATTATGGGAGTACTTTCCTTAAAAGCTACATCAGACCTGTGCAAAAATCCAATAAAGATCAGCCGAGATGGTCTTATGCAACCAAGAAGAAACTATGTAAGTACAAAGTGAAAGGCCTTGAACCAACACCTAAGCTTTTACCTACACAGGAGAAGCAGGAACCAACGTGAATGAATAGCTGCAGTCATGTGAAGCATATAGAGGCCAGACATGTCAAGAACCCGCAGAAAGTGTCTTGCAAGAAATGTGCTAAAACTGAGCCAAACAAACAGAACAAAACATTGAAACTAAAAAATGATGCAAACAAAACGAAGGAAGAAAACCTTACTAGCAGACATTTGGTGACAGGTACAGTTGCAGGGATCAAGAATAGAGCACCACAAAAAATCTTGAACTTCAGTAATTGCCAGAAGCAGAAAAAGTAAGCCAACTACATAAGCTTCAGTCCTTGGGGAGTATGTAAAATTCCATGGCTGATCACGATGAGATGAAACCCTATGGTCCATCTACCAGAGCAGAATTAGGGTGGTGCAACCATCATAACGCAAGAACGACATTGCAAATGAGCAATCTACAAGCTGATAAGTTGCAAAGCAAAGAATTAGCCAGCAAAACTTATGTTGGGAGCAGAATTGCAGCAACAATGCAAACCTCTCCACTTTATGTAGGGGAATACACTACATGTTAAAGCCATAGGAAATGCCACAGCGCATTTGCAACCCAGTTTCAGGGTATTTACCCCCTTGCATAGTTTGCGAAGTCCAGTAAATATGTTCGACCCTCGAAAAGAACCCCTCATCGGTCAAAAAAGTTACAGAATTGTCGACTACATGAAGTTATAAAACGTAACTGCGAATCTCAGTAGTCAGAAGTCATAGTCTATGATATGAATCTAAATCAGCATATCCACAACTAATTAGTTGCGATAACTATTAATTTTCAGCATATAACAATAAGTTGAACAAATATAAGTCTTACAACACAAAACAAACAGGAAAGCATATTGCAGAATATGAATTGTAAAAACAAACCACAACCTCACAAAGCATGTTGACGATTGTAGCACATATAAAATCCATCCACTGTGCTTGATAGAGGAAAACACGGACAATAATATTTGTCATCAAAAAATATGTTCTAGGGCATAAATAAAGGATCAAGCCTGGACTACAAATACTAAATACTAGGACCAGCAAAGTGTCTAAGTACTTGCATAAGAATATTCAAAGGATGGTCATATTTATGACGACCATTTAGATTGAACTGAGTGTATCGAATTGCTAACTCATCGAGCCATAGCTAAACAAAAAAGCTTTTAGAGACATGATTACTATGAGCATGGGCGGTTTATTTTATATGCATTAATCTGAGAGTTGTAGCAGAGCAGCATTCACTGCTATAACCAGGTCCGAGTCATCTCCAAGCACATTCTTTTTGTCCCAGAGTGCTATAGTCACAAAATAAAGTATGTTAATGTACTCAGGGGAAAAAAAACTAAAGAATAATGTGTGTGTGTGTGTGTGTGTGTGTGTGTGTGTGTGTGTGTGTGTGTGTGTGTGTGTGTGTGTGTGTGTGTGTGAGAGAGAGAGAGAGAGAGAGAGAGAGAGCGCTTAATTGATGTCTTATCAGTACCTGTAGGTACAAAAGACAATAAGTACATTTAAGTGTGTCATAACAATAGCAGAGTCATAAGTCTTCATGCATAACAATGAAGAAAAGACAACTAGGCAAACTGAAGTGAACTATCACAAGGCAATAATTAGCTCTCCCAAATAGAGCAGTGCTGAAGTATGATAATTACTAGAGATAAACTCTCACATCTATATTTGTCAATCCTCTTGAGAAAGGCTGCCAAACTCTATGTTGGGGACAAGGCTGAACATGAGGTCTATGTTGTCTCTACTGCTACTGCTGGTACTGTTTAGTGCAAGGTCATCGATCCAATGTCAGAATGCAACTGGAATATCTGAATCATCCTCCTCTAAGTCAACTCCTAATATTTGATCCCAATGTCTCCTCCAGAGAAGAACCTTGTGATGGTAGACTGCCGAGTCTGATGTGTATGCAAGTGGCTCTCTCGTAAGTGTGATCATCAGAGTCTCATGTCATCATGCAACACATCGTGGATCCTGATATGATATCAAAGAAGGCAGACTCAGGTGAATCTTGATATAAACAGTTAGGATCTAATTCACAGATTTTGCCTCATTGAAACATGAAAAGACAGCCTGTAAGCTAATTGATCAATCTTCCACGAAAAATGGCTAACTAGCATCACATAAATTCACGAGACAATAAGTTCTCCCACAAAGAGTCCAAGCAATACGAATCAATAAGCTATTGAATGAATGTACAAGTGCCCTATATGTACCCCACTAATGAACCCTAATGTCGGAATTCAAAAATGATGAAAGGCAAAGAATATGGAGGGAAAATAATGCGCCCTACTAAGGGTCCCCGGTCCACATATATCTCAGTAAAAAAAGGCACTTGGCTAGTCAATAAGAATAAGCCCCACAAGGCCAGTCATAAACATAAAAAAGGCTAAAGTGCGTTACTAGGAACAAAAGTATAAATAACAGTAAATGTAAACAGGCCTACGAAATATATGCAGAGCAGCCCAATAAGCCTGTAGCTTGTAGTCCATAATTCTCCCCAGCTATGAAAACATTCCCCCCAATGTGGATAAAGTAAGAAAGAAACCAGTGTGGTATAGTAGCCTCAAGATACTTCATCTAGAAACGGAACATCAAGGTGAGCAGGAGCATCCTAAGAAGCAATGGTAGCTGTAGAATAGCAGCTAGCAAAAAAAACTCTGGACCAGTAGGAAAGGAGGTAATTCAAGGCAGTATGTAACTCATGAGTATCCTTACATCCAATATGCGCATAAGCTCTGTGGCCAAGGTGGTTCATTCGCAACTTGCTAGACCGGCTGAAAGGAAAGAAGAACTGCACAATGGGCCTCGGGGAGGCTCCGCATAAACTGCTTCCCAAAAATGAGGTGATAATCCTGTTGAGAATCAATACCAGAAAGTAGATGTCGAGTAGCATCAATAAAAAATTTCAAGGTCTGTTGTTGTAGATCCAAAGTAACTGCTACAAAAGAGGTATTGGCACCAAGGATGAGATCATAACGTGTAAGTGGAATGATGTGAAAATCTACCTGCCCAAGGAAATCTCCAACGCGGTATGCAAGCTGCTAAAACATTTGTGTGCTAGGAAAAGAATGTGCACTAGCGACCTCAACATGGAGGGGATGAGGAGTAGCAACTGCCATAGCACGAATGAGAGGTGAATGATATGACTGTTGAGGAAAGAGTGAAGAAGATGTACAAAAAGCTTAATATCGGAGGAAGCGTACTTTTGTCATCGCCCCAAATTCGCTTAAGCTACGCAATCAAGACGGATAACAGCAAAGGAAAGATAAAACCGTCGCATATGAAAAGTGTAATGAAGAAAAAGGTATAACTAGCAAATACCTCCGAAAATGGTAATGGAATTGGGTGGATGCCTCTTGGTAAAGGCTTCATGATTCAAGTCCAACCAACAACGTAAGTTAAACTAGAGCGCTATCATTTTTTGAAGCTTTTACATACTTGAATTTAGCTATCACCAATTCTGGAGTTCAAAATATGTGTGCCACAATGAAGTCTTCCTCGTGTTACATACCATCATGTACAAAAGCAAACTGAAGTTTGTTCAACATTTATTTAGCTTAGTCACAACAGCAACACGAACACATTGATCAAAAGACCCCATCACAGCTAAGCCTTCTTTATCTGGACTCCTGCAAACAATGGGCATAGACTTCATGAGTTCAAAGTGGCTTACATCATGGAATAAAAACAATAATTCATGAAAAGAACCAAGAATAATTATGCAACAAAATGGACTTGTAAACAATACTTAGGTTCCCATCATGAGCAACGACTAAAAATGAGTATAAAATTGTTGCTAGGAGGTCTTACTGATTCGAAGCCTCTTGTATTAGATAGTTTCCATATCCCATACTACAAACATCAATTCTAATTAAGCTTAGTTTTACATTGAATGCAAGTTAAAGATTTGATTCTTAAGGAAAAGAAAACCAAATGTCAAAACCTTGTAGTTAAATCTATAAACATCACAATTAATGTCGTTATCCATATGCCATATCATTTACAAAATTCCTACTAGACTAGATGGCAATGCATCAAAAAATCAACTAATGCTGCTCATTATTATACTAGCTGCTCAAGAAGAGAGCCTAGAAATGTAGGTATCTTAGAGAAGGATAGAAGGGATAAGATGTTACGTAGAGATGAGTGCTACCAAGTGGTGTGTTACTGGGGACTGATAAGAGTAGGAAGGTATTGCATTGACCATAATGTGATATAGTGTTTGAGCTATAGGATAAAGACGTGTGGAATTAGAACAATTGAAAAATTCAAGGAGTGCCCTTACAAAGTCATAAGATTGAGAAAAAAGTGCTATCTATAGGAGGCTAATGTAGAGCCTTGAAGTTAGTCAACCATGTTGCATCTACCACAATGTGAATAACAAGTAGCAAGAGAGTGATACTTAAGTCAATCTAATTGTCATTGCCAAAAGAACAGGTTTGTGCAACGAGTACCTCTAATGATATTCTCGTTGAATGCAACACAAAGTGTTCATCCATGATATATTCACTATAATTACATGCATCTCAGATAAGATAGGAAGGCGGACAAGGCAAATCACTTGATCAAGGCAGTTATAAGGCCCACAACAAGTGAACATTGAGAAATTACATTAAAAGGATAAAACAACTAAAGGCGAGTAAAATCTAGAAAGTATACCAAATGCTAGGGTCCTATTCTGGTTCATGGTTAAATTGCCAAAACAGATCAAAAAGGTGATGAAAATGAGGAAAACGTAAATGACATTCCAAGAAGCTTCTTCTAATAAAACAAAAAAAACATATGATAGTGAAAGCTCAAGAAGCGATTCAGACAACTCCTTCGAAAAATCCAAAAGGATACATTAGGGAAGGAGATCAAGGCAAAAAGCATAGTATGAGGAACCACCTATGGAAAATCATGTACAAATACCATTCTTACAATTCTTAAAAAGCTATGCTTGTAGAATAAATAATACATGCAAAAGCTCAAAACTAAGTTGACTAGTTGTGTTCACAAGAAGCCAAAGAATGCTTATTAGATGAAAGGTCAATAACAAGGGTAAACAAAACCAAGAAAGAAAAATGTATGGTAACCCCACTATGCACGCAACTATATAGGTGACAAGTTTTCATGGTCAAGGCAAAAGTTTGAGCCTGCATCAAAAGATAACCATCGATACAACATAATGTCATGTCAAAATAGCATATCTAGTTGCAAGAATGTATCAGTAGATGAATGTAACTACATAGCAAGCAAAAAGGTGGACAAAGACAATCTTTATCACCTCCAATGCCAAGAGTAGCAATAATAGCAACACTTGGAGATGATTATAAGGCCTCCAGTAGCCCTCTTCACAAACTTAGTAGATGAACTTGGCAGCATCAAAATAGATTTGTGATTTCGAGAAGTGGTGCAAGAAGAAATGCAAATAGTTTTTATTAATGGACCAATTGTTTCAAATGAGCCACGGTCACAAACGATAGACATCCCAACAAGTGCTACAAAGGTAGAGAGAATCACAGAATAGATAAATGTTACAAGCGAATATTGAACTTTTACCTTTACAAATTGATTGTGAATATGATCCCAATTGTCATACATTAAATGGAAAGAAGTTAAAAATACCCTGTTGTAGCCATGGCAAAGGATGTACCTGCACAAAATGAATTTTCTCAATTTTATCATATTAAAGCTACTTGATACATTGCAATGTTATAAGGTCTTGTTGGGAAGACCATGGCTTTGAGATTTACAAGCACTCAATGATTGCGGTCAAAACAGATAGATCATATAGAAAAAAAGATAAAATGGTGAAGATTAATCCAAATGCGCGGGTTGCAAAGCCCCTAGATTGAAGACAACTGGCAAAAAATTCCACTGCTACCATTATCACAGCCGCCAAGAAGAAGCTAAAATCAAACAACACCTAGGAGTAGTGAGCAGGGCAACCAACCCAACAAATAGGACTTACAAATCCTCCCCCGAGCTAAAGAACTAGCAATCCATTTCAATAGGAGCTCTCGCAATCTGGCAAGATCTCCACAAACAAGGCAAAACACTAGTGATGATAGGTAGAGGCAAGATATACTCTCTCTTTGCATGCATTCCACTCGCCATCTCACTAAGTGCACAGTGACTCATCAGCATGACAGCTTCAGTTAGCTACCAGTTCGCAAGCCTACTCACTTACTCTAGGTAGCAGCAGGTCCCACGAGACATTACTAACAATTATTCGGCTAGCAAGTACCGTCCCTAGATATCAATCCTATGCAAATCTTATCCACATACGTGGTTACACTAACCTATGATATTGTATAGTTAACTAGGGTTAACCGGGGAGGGGACAACCATTAATTTGAAAACAAAAGCATTGAAAATATCTTATTGTAAGAGATGAATCATGAAAAGGATATTGTCACTGGGACCAAAGCTCGAGCTAGAATGGATTGCTTGAACTTTGAAGTTGCCTCTGACAATGAGAAATCCACACAAAGGAATGAAACTTCTAATAGAAATAATGATTTCGACATTTATAGTCCTAGCATACTAAACATGAAAGTTGGATGTGATCCATTTGACACTCTTTGCAAGTCTTCACTCTACAAGGACAAGTTCATAAAAATGAGGAATTTCTACAATATAATGATCCTCATGGACTTGCACAACAATCAAAATCCAAACAAGTTAATGCATCATAATTGGAGAGGGACATAACTAATGATGATCCACCATCATTGGTCAATTTTTAGACACCCCTTTAAATGGTGGCTGGTTAATGTGATGCAATGTAGGTGACTACCAACAAGAATTCGGGCCTAACACTGCTCACAACGATGGATCGCCTAGTGTGCATTCTTTTTTTCTACACATATCTTAACCATGACGGGTATGAGGAAGGCCAAGGATACGACCATCACAAATAAGAAAACCCAAAAATTCAATCTCAGAAACAGCAAAAGAACATTTAGACAACTTAGCAAACATCTGATGGTGAACAAGTAACTTAAAAACAAAGGACAGATGGGAAATATGCTCGGACAGAGAAGCACCAAAAAATTTCATCAAAATAAACTAAAACACATCGGCCAAGAAGCGGACGCATAACAGTATTCATACATTCTGAAACGTGGTCAAAAATGAAGGTAAATGATGGGAGAAAAATGGCAGTAAATGGGCAATGACAATGGGCTGAGATGGGCGCTGGAAATTGGCTGAAATGGCGTTGAAAATTATTAAGAGTAGGAGCTGGAAATAGGCAATTTACTGGCTGGAAATGGGCGCTGGAAGTGGGCTGGAATGGGCGCTGGAAATAGGCAATAGACTAGCTGAAAAATGGGCTCTAGCTGGCTGAAAATGGGTGCTGGTCCTCCAAATGGCGACGAAAAACTTGCTGAAAATGGGCCCTGGAAATGGGCGCTGATCCGCCTCCAATCAACGACGAAATCCTGCAAAAACGCTGATCCGTAGGCTGAAAATGTAAGCTGCAAACGGGCGCCCTCCTGGAAAGTGCTCTGATACCAAGTTACGAACTGATCCACAATAGATCTATGGTTAAGCTAGAAAAGCAGTACATAAGCCGGAAACTAGTCTAGAAAGCAGGAAAGAGAACGCTTAACGAGACTAGAGCGAGAGAGAGAGAGAGAGAGAGAGAGAGAGAGAGAGAGAGAGAGAGAGAGAGACCAATATCATAAGCTGAATAAAAGACTACAATGAACCCTAAAGTAGGAATTCAAAAGTAGAGGGAGGCAGAAGATTTGGAGGGAAAATAGTGCGCCCCCCCAATACGGGGAACCCCACTCCAAATCAATATGACCAAGTCCTAAAAATGTGACCAAATAGGGCCCAAGGCCAATACATGAAATAAAAAGGGCCCATAGGCCTGCTCATGTAATGAGCCGAGTCCATAACTTACTTACACTTCAAGTTCTTGGGCATTCTTGGTGGTTGCATATCACTTTGCCTCTGGTGTTGTTGAGTTGCTGCTATGGTTGCCAAATTGACATTTTTCTCTAGTACTCCTTGGCTATTAGACTAGCTTTGGATATTTCATTTGTTGGGGTCCTGCATGATAGACTTTCTTATGGCATTCTTGGGCTAGTAGAGTACCCTGAGCAAGTTACAGGATAATTCTGGTTTTGCATCTATCTCAAATACATTGGCTTACAGTAGTATCATGTTGTCCACCACATTAGAGATACATTCATAGCATGATTTACAATTGATGTACTAGGCTTTGTGAATATTTGTGTGTTGCTTTCGGAATACTTGTTGTGACAACGTATGTCCTCTCCTGCAATATCTCCATTGGTGCATAGATTATCTCCTCATACATTTTCTTTTGAGCTGATTTGACGATTAGCTATTACAAAAGCTATTGCTTGGAGCCTTTTTACCAGTAATTTATGATTTAGTAATTTTTCTGTAAGCCCCACATTGAAAGCAATGTTTTTTAAAGTTGGGGGGAGTTGCCCTAATCTCTAGAAGGTTCCACTGAGGGCCTCTAGATAATATATAAAGGGCTATCATTTAGACATTGGTCATTCATTGATTATTCAGCTTATCGGTAATGCTTCGGCTCTTTGGGGGAGAACCCTTTGTTGTTGCTTGTAGGGTTTAGCCATTGATTATATTAAAAGGTCTTGGTCATACTTCAAAAGAGATTGCTTGATTATGTCTATTATAGTCATTTATGCTTCATTGAAACCATATCCATAGATTGAGTCTATAACTATTACTATTGAAAATGATGCTAATGAGTTAATAATACCATCAATAGTACAAATTCTTGAAGCTCCTAGCCTTGTGAAGTCGTCAAAACCCTCAGGTGGATTAGGCCTTTGAGGCTTTGGAAGGAGTTACGGACTACAGGATACAGGCCTACTGGGCTACTCTGCATATATGTCGCAGGCCTCTTTACATTTACTGTTGGTTATGTATATTTCTGGTTACGCATTTTATATTAGTCATGTACAAGCCCCAGAGCCTTTTTATATGCTTCTGACCCGCACTGGCTCCTTTTTTATGACATTGACTGGCCTTGGGCCCTTATTATATGGTTATATGTGGAGTGGGGGCCCGTAGGAGGGGGCACTATTTTCCCTCCACATTTTGCCTCCATTTACTTTTGAATTCCTATTTTAGGGTTCATTGGTAGGGTATTTATAGGGGCATTTGTACACTCATTTTTCAGATTATTGATTGGTATTGCTTTGCTTGGGCTCTTCGTGGGAGAACCTATTGTCTTGTCTATTGCTTGTAAGGCTTTAGTCTATTACTGTCTTTTATGCTTCATTGATTCAACACCTAAGATTTTGATCATAACTTGGTATCAGAGCACTTTCCTGATTGCTGAATTTCAGATCTGATTTTCTGATTGGGTGCCCATTTTCCTTGCTGATTTTTCTCTCTTTGCTAAGGGCTTTCGTCTCTTTGCTTCAGCAACATTCAGCACAGTTTGGAGGAGGACCAACTCCCATCAGAGCATTTTCCTTGGTGGAGCTTTAGCAGATAGTTAGCGGAAGTACTTCCGCTAAATTTTGCGGCCGGAAAAAAAAAATTTGGGCAGATTATTTCCGGCACCCAAGTTCCAAATCCTTTTCCCTCTTTTTTTTTTTTTGAATCCTCCATTTGATTTAGGGAAAGGATTCCCAGCCATCGTTTCAGCATTGATTGGAGGCTGTCCAGCACCCTACTTCATCACATTTTTCAGCCATTGTTCCAGCAGAGTTCAGTATTGATTTGGAGGCTGTCTATCGCCCTATTTCATCACGTTTTCCACAGATTTCCAGCCATATTTTCAGCATTGATTGGAGGCTGTCCAGCGCCCACTTTCATCCTCCTTGTGGTCACATTTTCCAGCCATCTCTTCGCACACGCTTGGAGCTCTATCGAGAGGTATCTTTGCTGGTTTTTCCTTGCTTTCCACACCTTTTCTTGACATTTGTCATTTCCTTTCTTGCTCTTAGTGTCGTTTGTGTACCTAAAGCGTATTTGGGGTGACAACAAAAGTCTGCTCCCTCCGATATTAAGCTTTTCTTACACTCTCTTCACTTCCTGCATTCCTTGACCATGGATACTTCCCCTACATCTTCTGAGCCTCGCATACCGTCTTCCACTTACCGTGACGAAGTACGGCATGAATTCCGAGATCATCTTAGGGAAGCCATGAGTGATGTACGCACTGATTTACGCCAGGAGTTACGAGAGACGTTCACTGCTCTTTCTGCCCAGATTGCTACACTATCACCTTCGTCCACTCTTCCTTCTGCACCACGTCCTCCTTTTTCTCCTCGTCCTGTTTTTGTTCGTCGCTACTCACAGCCTGAGATGTCTGAGATCCGTGAGAAGCGCTTATGTTTCAACTGTAAGAGTCTTGATCATATCGCCCGTGATTGTCGACAGCCTGCCACTGCTACTGTCGTCTATTTCCATGATGCTGACACACCTGATGATAGTCCTGATTTTGCCATATGCCTTCATATTCTTGATGATGACCCACCTGTTGATCAGTTTGCCACACCCACTGAGCTTGTTCCTGATCCCCCTGATCCAGCTGTATGCCATGCTCAGCTTGCTTATGCTACTTGGGGCGGTAAGCCGGGTCCACGCCATATCCGTCTTCGCGTACGTATCATTGGTTGTGAGTTTATTGCCCTTGTTGACACGGGTAGCACTCACTCGTTTCTCAACAGTCATATTACTACACGCATTCGTGCTATGCCAGTCACTACGCCTCATCCCCTGCATGTTGTGCCAGCGCACACTCTTTTCCTAGCACGCAGATGTATCAGCAGCTTTCATATCGGATTGGAGACTTCCTTGGTCAGGCAGATTTTCATATTATTCCACTTACACGGTACGATCTTATCCTCGATGCTGATTGGTTTCCATCCCTTGGTGCTGTTACAGTAGACCTCCAGCAGCAGACATTGACATTCTCTCATGATGGTACTCAGCATATATTTTCCGGTATTGATTCTCGGCAGGACCATCAGCTTATTTCCGGGAAGCAGTTCATACGGAGCCTCTCGAAGGCCCACTGTGCGGCTATTCTTTCTGTTCAGCCAGTTCAGCCTATTGCGGATGCACCACCTTTGCCACAGGTATTTTCTGAACTGTTGCGTGAATTTGAGCATGTATTTAGAGAGCCGACTCAGTTACCACCTTTACGAGATGTCAACCACCAAATAGACCTTGTTTCCTCTGCATCACCTCCTTCTCGTCCTCCTTTTCGTATGTTTATTACATCAAGGCCTTATTGTTCCTAGCCACAGTCCTTTTGGTGCTCCTGTTTTACTTGTTGATAATAAGGATGGTACTAAACGTCTATGTATAGATTATCGTGCTTTAAATAAACTTACTATCCGTAATCAGTACCCTATCCCTCATATGGATGACCTGTTTGACCAGTTAGGCCAAGCCAAGATCTTTTCTAAACTTGACCTCCGTTCCGGTTATCACCAGATTCGTATGCATCCTCCTGATGAGCACAAGATAGCTTTCCGTACCCACTTTGGTCTGTATGAGTTTCGTGTCCTTCCTTCTGGTGTTACCAATGGCCCACCCACTTTTCAGAATGTCATGAATAACATCTTTCGTCCTCTGCTTGGAAAGTGTGTCATTGTTTATTTTGACGATATCCTCATTTATAGCACCACTCTCTCTCTTCATGTTCAGCACGTTCATTCTGTTTTTGTTTTGTTAGTTACTCATCATCTGTATGCTAAACGTTCTAAATGTCCTTTTGTTGTTGTACAAATCGAGTTTTTGGGCTTCTTTGTTACTAATGGTACTGTTCGTCTCGACCCTCGTAAGGTCCGTTCTATTCTTTCATGGCCTGTGCCTGCTGATGTTCATGATGTTCGTATGTTTCTTGGTCTTGCTATCCATCTTCGTAAACCAGTTGCTCATTTTGCCACTCATGCATCTCCTTTGCATGCTTTGTTGAAAAAGGAAACTTCGTTTGCTTGGAATCCCGCATGTCAGTCAGCTTTCGATTCTTTGAAGGTTAAGCCTACCATTGCCCCTGTTTTATGTCTTCCAGATTTTTCCCAGCGTTTTGTTGTTGAGACTGATGCTAGTTCCACAGGATTAGGTGCTTTGTTACGTCAGCGTCAGTGTGTTATTGCATATGAATCTCGTCGTCTTCGTTCGTATAAGCAGCGCTATTCCACTCATGAAAAAGAGTTGCTTGCTATCATTTTTGCTTTAAAGAAGTGGCGTCATTATCTGTATCATGTTCCATTTGATGTTTTTACTGATCACCAGTCACTTCGTTATTTGTATACACAAAAGGATCTTAGTGATCGTCAGTACCGTTGGCTTCAGTTTTTACAGTCCTTTCATTTTGATATTCATTATAAGCCTGGTAAAAGTAACGCTGCTGCTGATGCTTTGTCTCGTTTACCTGCTCTTACTTAAAGTCTTGTTACGTCTCCCCACTCTTGGTATGATGATCTTCCTCAGGCTTATGCCACATGTCCAAACTTTCGTGATGTTATGTCGTTTGCCTCTCATCCTTCCTCTCACCCTCACCAGGTTTATTCCATTGTTAATCATCGTTTGTTTCACTATGGTTGGTTATGTATTCCCAGCACTCTCGACATACGTCCACAGCTCCTTCTTGATGCGCATTCCTCTCCTGTTGGTGGCCATTTTGGTTTTCGAAAGTCCTTGTTCCGTTTGAAAGAACATTTTTATTGGCCTTCCATGAAGCGTGAGCTTTCCCACCTTATTCATACTTGTGATTTTTGCCTTTGTAACAAGTATTCCCGTGAAAAACCTGGCGGTCTCCTTCAAAGTTGGCCTATTCCTTCCCGCCAGTGGATTGATATATCTATGGACTTCATTTTAGGTCTTCCCTGTACTCAGCGTGGTCATGACTCTTGTTTGGTGGTAGTTGATAGGTTTTCTAAACAAGCTCATTTCATACCAGTCAGACGTACTATTACAGCAGAGCAGTGTGGTCGTATATTTATTTTTGAGATTTTCCGCTTACATGGTCTCCCACGATCTATACTTACTGATCGGGATACCAAGTTTACATCAGATTTTTGGACAGAGCTTATGCGTATCTTGGATGTTAGGATACTTATGGGCACTGCTTATCATTCTTCTGCGGATGGTCAGTCTGAGGTTATTAACCGGGTATTGGAGAATTATTTACGACATTATGTTTCTCCTTCTGGTCGTGATTGGGATCAGCATTTATGTTTGGCTGAGTATAGTTATAATACTTCTGTTAGTTCCAGCACAGGTGTTTCTCCTTTCCTGCTTGCTCATGGATACTCACCAGTTCTACCCGATATACCTACTCCTCCAGATGATGCACCTGTTACTATTTCATCTTATCTTTCGAGTGCTCGGGAGATTATTACTAGAGCTGCTACTCATTTATAGCATATTCAGCAGCGGTACAGGACCATTGTTGATCGTCATCGGCGCCATGTTGAGTTTGCAGAGGGAGATACTGTTTTTCTCCGGTTACGCTTTGCTCGCCATCGTTTTGTACAGGGTCTTGCTTCAACTGAAAAGCTTGCGCCGCGCTATTATGGGCCTTTTCAGATTCTTGAGCACCTCAGTCCAGTTACATACCGTCTTGAGTTACCTGCTGCTACTCGGGCTTGTGATATCTTTCATGTCAATTTATTACGTGCTGCTATTGAGGATGATGCTCCTCGAGATTCCTCATTTCCTACAGATCCAGAGCTTTTTCCATTCCTGCCAGCTGCTATTTTACAGGTGCGCTTATTGCATAGTCGTCGCCATCGGCAGGTTCAGTTTTTGGTCCAGTGGGATGGTCGTCCTATTGAGGAGGCTACTTGGGAGCCCATTGAGGTTTTTTATCATACCCCTATCCTGGTTGATCAGGCTCGATCACTTGCAGCTACCATTGCTTCTCGGGATGCTCCGGCTTCTCTCGATGTTCCTTTCTCAGATGGGATATCTAGATGCAGTATTTTTCTCTAGCACTGGTTCTTATCTTATTTTGCCTACATTGGGGGCAATGTTCTTTATAGCCAGGGAGAGTTACAGACTACAGGAAACAGGCCTACTGGGCTACTCTGCATATATTTCGCAGGCCTCTTTACATTTACTGTTGGTTATGTATATTTCTGGTTACACATTTTATATTAGTCATGTACAGGCCCCAGAGCCTTTTTATATGCTTATGACCTGCACTGGGTCCTTTTTTATGACATTGACTGGCCTTGGGCCCTTATTATATGGTTATATGTGGAGTAGGGGCCCGTAGGAGGGCGCACTATTTTCCCTCCACATTTTGCCTCCCTTTACTTTTGAATTCCTATTTTAGGGTTCATTGGTAGGGTATTTATAGGGGCATTTGTACACTCATTTTTCAGATTATTGATTGGTATTGCTTGGGCTCTTCATGGGAGAACCTATTGTCTTGTCTATTGCTTGTAGGGCTTTAGTCTATTGCTGTCTTTTATGCTTCATTGATTCAACACCTGAGATTTTGATCATAACTAAAGGGTTTTAAGCTTTTTTCTATTATGCTTAACAATGTTACCCACACTATCTATCTCAATAAGGATAAGGTAGAAAAGCACTTCTATGTGCCTTGTGAAATCATCACATTGTCCAAAAGGTTAGTTACTCAACAGACCTTACCAGCTCATTTAACTCCAAAACCAACAAGTGCCTCAATTGAATCTTTGACTAACAATGTATTTTGGATCTCAAGAATAAAGAGTCTTGAAGGAAGTCATAGAGTTTGTTGCCCAATTCTATGACTCTTGTGGTAGAGGATTGCTTGTTGTTGGCATTCTTCACGGGTACTAGGTCATTAACTAGGAGTGGCTAGACTAACCTCCTAAAAACTAGGAGTTGGCTAGTCAACAGGATAATTGTCATATGCTCATTGGGACACTTGGTCTAGTGAATGAGTGACATGTGTCAAAGTTGACCAGTCAAACATGACACATGTCACATGTTCACTGGGACACTTGGTCCAGTGTATGAGTGACACATGTCAGCCTACTTGTGTGCCTATGTGTCAGGTTATTGCCAAGTAGCAAATGTCAACTATGCATGGAATAGGCCATGTGTCGACATTAGGAAGGGTCATGGTTAAGGGGTGCTTGAGGATTGTGCATAAGTGAGCCTAGAGATAGGCATTCCTCATCATCATCTATGCAGCAAAGGTTGGGAGGGTTGAGAATACTCCAGGTAAAGTCCTATGCTTTGTAAACAAGTCTTTTCCAAGTGCTTTGGTGAAGATATCAAGGCAGCCAGCTCCATTATGTTTCATGCTTGTTTATGTTATGTACTAACGAGAGCCAAACACTCGGTATCAGAGCCAAGAGTTGAGAAGAGGGCTGCAACAATTTTCAGATCAGAGCCATCATGACCATCGCTGATAAAAGGCTAGCGCGGCGGAAGGCTGGAAATTTGTCAGAGATTGAATCTAATAGAAGGCTGCAGGTCAGCGCTGGGGTGTAGCTGAAAAAAATGGATTGTTTAAGGCCCCAAAAACCTGGGTCTAGCATTGACAGCTGGGAACTAGAAAGCTCAGAATTCAAAGGTTTGCACACAAGGGCTACAGTAGGCTGTTCCAGCCAGGACAGACCGAATCATGATTCTTTCAAGAAAAAATTGTTGTTCAATGAAACCTAGATTCAAATGCTAAACTCATTCAAAGTGGGTTGTGAAAGTGAAAGACACTTATTTATCCCCATATTAGACTTTCAAATAGGGCTGAATTGTTGTGGCTGAAGTTTAATCACCTTCTGAAGCCTTTATAAATCATTGCCAAAGCCAAATTTTCAGACCTGTCTAGGGCTGTTTTTGCTAGTGGTAATTGTTTGAAATTTCATAGTATCATTCTTAAGGTGGCTTTCCAGGGGTTTAGAGTTTAGACTTATCCACGTGAAGATGGATCCATTGAAAGGTACTAGCGCCAAAATAATGAGGATTGAAGAAGTCACAGCCAAGGTGGATAATATGGAGGTTGTCCTACAACAAATCTTAAATCAACTGACCCCCATAGGAACCCGAAAGAGCAAGCAGAACTGGAAACGTAGTGGTTGGGCCTATGTCAAGTGAAAGGGAAGCTAAGATTCCTCTGAAATCAAGGAAGTTGACGACAATCAAGGATTTGAAGCCACCAAAGTATACAGAGGCAGTTGCAATGTGTAATATTGATGTCTTTAAAAATTGAATTCAAAAGTGAGAGAAGGCTTTTCAAATGTGCAGCATCGACCATGATGATCAGAAGATTGCTGAGGCTACCTACCAGTTACAAGAAACCACACAACCATGGTGGAGAACAGTCGCAAAGGATAACTCGGTACCTATCATTTGAGAAGCTTTTAAACACATGTTTACAGAGAACTGGGTGCCTCTTGATGAGAAGAACCAGGCCATGCAATCTTGGACTAGTCTCAAGCAAGGAAATGCGTCCATACAGGAGTATGCGGACAAGTATAGGGAAGCCTTGATGCGAATGCTAGAGGAGGTTCCGATGTTTCTACAGGTGTTCCATTTTGTAGAAATTGCAGGAGAGACTTCGGCCTTTTGTGAGAGAGGACCAGGCTCCAAGCCTTCACGTGGCATTACAAATGGCCCTATATTTTAAAGTTAAAATGGGGAAGGGTCAATCCGCACAAGAGCAGGTTCAAAGTGCCAAAAAAGAGTAAAGTTGCGGGTGCCTCAAAAGGCAAAGGGTGGTATGGGGCGTCCAATGTCCAAGGGGGCCAACGCTTTTCGACGCTATCGCCACATGATTTAGAGCAGGCAAAGAAGGAAAAAATTTGCTTTGGCTGTCTAGGACGGCATAGGTGGAAGGAGTGTCCACGTAACCCTTCACGAACCACTTATAGCTTGCAGGTCGAGGAGGCTGATCCTATGAAGTTTGAAGAGCTTGAGTAGAATGAACCTCAAGGTGCTCCACGATTGATGAATGTGTCGGTGATTCAAAAGGTGGATCAGATCCTTTACCACAATTATCGAGAGCTGAGCAATACATGTATCAATTCCCTTGTACTTCTTTAATTGTTATTTGTGGACAGTTGTGTGGTACAAATGTCTTGATTCTATTTGACATTGGGTCCTCACATAACGTTATTAACTCTGCTTGATTAAATGGTTAAGAGTGAGCACACAACCATCTCGATACCAGTCCACAATCAAAATGGCTGATGAAGGGTGTTGAAGTGTTGAATGCCAGGGTTGTGGGTATGCCTCTAACCATTGAAGGCTACACTGAGGAGTTAGATTTTGAGATTACCCATTTGGCTCGTTTCGATGTCGTGCTTGGAATCTGTTGACACATGGCTAGAAAACTTACGTCGCTTGGGATACTCATGTATACGAGTTCCAACACGATGGTAGGATTCATTCCCTGCGTTGTGAGCCTGATATGCCTCCAGGACCTTTGATCATGGTGACGCAGCTGCGTAAGATTCACTATAAGTGTATGTATGTTTGTTTCTTGTATGATATGTCTATTTCTGCTTGTGAATGTGATGTATGTCAACAACAAACTAACCTTACTAAGTACCTAGATTGTCAAATTAGGGAGGAGTTTATGGATGTGTTCACGAGTGAACTCCCATCTGTTTTACCCCCTAAAAGAAATGTGGAACATAAGATTGAGTTAATTCCTGGATCATCTCTTGTTAATAGATCACCTTATAGAATGAGGCTGAACGAGGAGGAAGAGGTGCGAAGCATGATTGATGACTATCTTGCCAAAGGGCGAGTAAGACCTAGCTTCTCCCCCTTTGCCTCTTCGATCATTTTGGTAAAAACAAAGGATGGGTCTTGGAGAATGTGTGTGAATTCTCAAGGCTTGAACAAGATAATTGTTAAGAATACATATCCTATGCCACACATAGATGATCTTTTGGATGTCGTTCATGGTGCTACAATGTTTAGCAAAATTGACCTAAAGAGTGGTTACCACCAAGTGAGTGTTCGCAAAGAGGACATGTATAATAATGCTTCCGAACTCGCTTTGGATGCTATGAATTTCTAGTCAAGCGCTTTGGATTGACTAACGCCCCTGCAACATGTATGATGTTAATGAACGATGTGCTTAGACCGTTTACGAGCAAGCTTGTGGTTAACTCTGTTGATGACATACTTGTTAACAGTTGTTTTAATGTTGCGCATGTGAGTCACCTTAGAACTGTGTTGTCAACTTTGATGGCAAACATAATATTTGCTAATGATAAAAAGAGCGAATTTAAAAAGGAAATTGCATATTTGGGTTTTATAGTGTTAGCAAATGGGATCAAATCAAATCCTCATATAGTTGTTCTTTTTGCTTGGCATGTTCCTACAGACTTGACAACTTTAAGAAGCTTTCTAGGATTAGTTGTGTTTTATTGTAAAGGTGTGAAGAACTCTTCACAACGCAGCTGCACTATTGACCGATATGTTACAGAAAAATAAGTCGAAAGAATGGACGAAGGTTCAACAGAAAAATTTTGATGCTTTGAAATAAGTTGTGGCTAACTTCGTCACATTAAAAATTGTTGACCCTCAAAAACCATTTGTTGTGGAAACACATGCAAGTAACATCGTCATTGGGGCAGTTTTGATGCAAGAGGATAGGCATGCGGCCCTTTGAGAGCAAGAAGCTCAACCCTTCACAGACGAATTATCCAACTCATGAGAAGGAGTTGTATGGTCATAGTCCACGCTTTGTATGGTGCAGAATATTGTGTACACCGACCATAACACTTTGAGATATTTCTGCAACCAGCCGGACCTCAGAGGTCGTCAAGCCAGGTGGGTTGAGTTGATGCAGGAATTTCATATGAAAATTTGGTACATAAAAGGTGCCAACTATGTGGCTGAGGAAAAAAAAAACTCGTACACTGTATAAGATATCTTTCGTGGTCATTGAAAATGACCTATTTTTGAGATTAGACAGGCTTAGCAGGAGGATTCTCATTGTAAGGAGATTGTGAGAGAGGGAAATCTTGTACAAGTAAAATCTCAGGAGGAGAGTTCAAGTCTCCTTGCACACACTTACCTTAAATACACCATAGAAGATGGTATGGTTAAAAGAAATGGCAAACTTCTCATTCCAACTTGCTACGTAAGAAGATTGTCCATTTATGTGATGATAGCCCGAGTGTCCATTTATGTCATAATAGCCCAAGTGTTGGCCATCCTAGTGTGGATAGGACCTATGAGCTGATTCTACGTAACTTCTAGTGGCCTAAGTTGAAAAAAAATGTTTACCATTATGTGACGCGCTATCTAAAGTGCCAGGTCAATAAAGTCAAAAGGATTAAAACTCCTGGAGTTTTACATCCACTACTTGTGCCAGGAGGAAGATGGTAGAGTATCCCCACCATGGAGATTGTCACCTACTAAGATGGCTCATTTTATGTAAAAAGATTGATGTGTGTGGAGTAGCTAGTCTAATTATCGAGCATGTGTTCAAACTTCGTGGATTACCGTCATCCATAGTGCCTGACAAAGATACTTGATTTATTGGAAGTTTTGGATGGCAGTTATGGCCAAAATGGAAGTCCAATTGAGAATGAGCGATATGAAGCATCCTGAAATAGATGGCCAAACTGAGAGAGTCAACGAGGATTAGTGGTAAGGGGTGCTTGAGGATTGTGCATAAATGAGGCTAGATAGAGGCATTCCTCATCATAATCTATGCATCAAAGGTTGGGAGGAGACAAGGCAGCCAGCTCCACTATGTTTCATGCTTGTTCATGCTATGTACTTGCTGTGAATTCAATAAAGTTTGAGTTTGAGATCTATCTATACATGCTTTACTGTGATTTGTGTATGAGCATTGAGTGTAGTTCAAGGAGAGCCTGACATCCATCCTTGCTTAGCAAATATACTTGAACAAGCAATAACATGACAAGCACTAGTAACTAAAATAGGCTCCCTATGCAAGGTAGCCATGTACCAACTTGGAAGAATTGCATTTGTAGGTGCCATTTATTAGAAATTACGAGTTGCATACAGCACTTGTTCTCTATTTAAGCCCACGTGAGCTACATAGACATACTATTTCAAAGAAGAAATCAACGTAATTCAGAATGTTAGCCCTTCAATATGGTCAAAGGCTTTACCATGTGTGTGTATCACTCTATAACTAATTTATTGAATTTCTCTTTCAGATAGCGGCCACTTAAGGACATTACTAGCTACGAGTCAAGTATCAATCTTAAGCATCAAAACTAAAAGACAAAAGAGGTGACGACATAGTCAATGACACCATACCCTTTTTAGGATGAACATCATGATAATAGAAAATACGAATTTATGTGCAGCTCAGCTGTGTTCCATAGTGTGTGATACAATTTTCGATACCAATGCAATCTCGCATCATACAAAGATCACTGTTAGATTTTTAGAGAGTCAAATTAAATGTCAATCCTCATTAGTAGCATGATATTTGTTTGTTACCCAAGCACAGTTAAACAATCTGATAAGAATACCTTCCTTTTCCACCTTAAACTTAGCCACCTCTAACCCATTGGCAAATTCACTATCTAAGTTCATGTATAGACTTATAAACTCGTTACTGATCCCCTTATCTATTCCAAGTCTAATGTTCATAATATTTCTCTATGTTCCAAAACAGTGCATAACTTTTTCTCTTGATGTTCTATAACGACATTCATGAATTTAGCTACTTCAACGATGCCTACTCCTTTATGCCATAAAAACAGCTGTAATTTGGGCTTCATTGGCTGAAACTTCCTTTTTTCGGGGAGATTCCTTCGAAATAGCTTTATTTAGTCATGGCGCCACCTATTGCCTTTGGAATGGCCTTTGGAATGACTGCATGTTTCCAATTGTTGGCAAGCTTTCTGACGATTATGTTATTTAGCAGCTTGGAGCAACAAGAGATGCTAACAGCTTATCGTGAGATAAGGTGTATTATGCTACCAATACTAGTTTGGAAGTAGTTCCACCCACTTGATGAACAGTAATAACAAATTTCTGTATTTATGGATCAGCAAATATAGTTGAGTGAAAGGTTTTATGATTTAAAGAAGAAAACAGGAATTGTCATAATAACAAAAAAAAACTACAACTTTTTAGGTACCAGCTAAAGCAGGAAATGGGTTGGGTTGAAAGATTCTTGCTTGACAAAAGTTGTACTTGACCCATCACCTGCAGCAGGTTCAACCTCTTAGATTCACCAAACATCCAAGCATTCTATCATTTAACTTCAAAGTTTGCTTAATTTGTATGTTTGATGGTTACACACTAACTAATTAGTGATTTCTACTTCTAGACTTGTATTTAGTAGACATACAAGGTAAATCAAGAATGCTCTACTTACACCATAAGCTCTTCCTTCATGGTCCTTTAAAAAACGTTGTTCAGGATACGAATACTTGTACAGCGACAAAGACCCATCACCACCAAGAACCATGAAAATTTCCCGATTTTGTGGAAGATGCTTCACACCCCATACAGTTGTCCCATGTGACATCTACAAAGGTAAACCATTGGCATACTTTATGCAACATTATAATAGTTATTACAACAGAACGAAAGAATA
>CM055105.1:33018995-33024153 GCA_029204225.1 Diphasiastrum complanatum | reverse complement strand
TCTTTACTTGCTTCTTCTTCAGAACCATTTTTGTCTGTTATCAGACTTCATGGCATTCGTTAGATGGTTTCTTGATTTTACGATGCCAACCCAGACATAAGGGACAGAGTTTTGTTGTAGTATATTCTGTCAGAGGACTACTCAGGGTCGTCACTCTTGAACGCACTTACATTCTACCTAAATATGCAAGCCTAGAATGCTCTTTCACAGAACAGAGTGCAGCCCAAATGAATGTTCTATAAATTCTACTGCTACTTACTCTAAAAATGGATTGAAATCAGATTCTACACTACACTGAACTGAGCTACATTTGCATAATTGATAAACAAGAAACAAGAACTAAACTACAACATGTTAGAAGTCCAAGAATCAAGAAACTAACCAGTCTTTTGATTCTTGGACATCCCAAGAACATCAAGAACTAGAATGTTAGAGAATATGCAAGATTTATGCCACATTTCTAGCCTATAGTTTACTTGAATGTTGGCTCCTACATTAATCCACAAGAAAACTGAAATCGAATCCACAACTAGGAAAGCAAGAAAACTAATCCACTCTAAATCCACAACCACACACAATATGAATGGAAGGGCATGATCATAGGGGCATCACTCAAAAAAACCATCATGATCAAGGAGCTTAGTGTAGCATCAAACTCATGGGAAATCCTCTTATTAAGCATGGAGTAGATACAATGCAAAAAGCTCTTCTTCACAAAGAGGGAGTCTCTTAAATAAGCAAGAGAGCTCCTTAGGTGGCATTCTAGTGGAATTTCCACATTTCACAAATTACAAGTGGAATATTGCTCTCCACTAGAGGTCACCATCAAAAGGTAGCTCACTCTACTTTCTTTAAGAGGGGTCTACTTGCATTTATTACATTTTGGAGATTTGTCAGAATCAGCCAACATCATCCCACCCCTAATGTGTTGCAAGACCCACTGCAACTCATATTGGACAATGTCGCTCCGCTTTGCATTCGCATCTTCAATTGTCACTTGGAAAAGCGTAGATCCTCGTTCATTTACATAAAACCAAGTGCTTATTATCGCCAGTCTTTATCACAAAAATTGTTTCTCACAAATTGCCGCAATTGGATTAGAATGTCTTATTGTTGTAATGGGTTGACATTCTCAAAATTTGGAGAGCTCTCAACAGCTTCACAACTCTGCATGCATGAGTGCTTTCCATATGTCTCTTTGTTTAGTCACTTGTATCTGCCATTGACGGTTTCATCTTTGGTTTCTTGGCAGATTCTATCTTCTGGGAGGTCTGTATCCTCCATTTGCCTCTAGGTGTTTCCATGGTTCTTCTCTCAGTTGAAGTTCCAGTCTCAAGGAAAACCTTTGATCTGCAGGTTGCACAAACATTGATTATCAGTCTCAAGGGGATGGATTCATCAATAATTGGTGGTAGAAACAGTTTTGGATGGACAGTTTGGTAACGGTAAGGAAACATGATGAAGGCTTGGTGGTAGGGTGAAGGAACTGATAGTTCTACGGTTGCAGTCTTGGACCCTTGCAATGTTGAGCTTCGACCACCACTTGTTGGATGAGGAGCTCGCTTTATTTTGTAGGTTCACGGATGTCTTCATCTTTCATTTTCTGCAGCTCTTTATTTTGATCCATTACTTTTGGATCTCTTTGGGCTTCATAAGAGGGGATTCAACTATCATTACTCCAGAGAGTTTCTTTTGATCAAGACTGATCTGACTCATCTGTTGCTTAAGTTTTGTCCTTTCCTCCCCAGTTTCTTTGCTTAATTTCTTTTTATTACAACAACACGAGCACTATAGCACACTCCCGCTCAACCTGCTGCTCACTCAAGAAGTTTCTAGCAAACCTCTACATTACCTACCAGCTCCAAAATGCCAACAGACACTAATATGAAGTGAGTCCTTGTCGAAATAAAGTGAAACTGATTGTCCATCATCTGCTACAATGTCCAACCAAGAGCAACCTCCACAGGGAATTGACAATTTTTCTCCCCTTCTACAACCTCAAATCTATTTGTCTTTCCACATGCTGATAAGATTTCCAATGTGCCAATACACAATATTTCTCGGATTCGGAAATCCATATAGAGATTCGGTTTTGAATCTCTTGTTCAACGAGGTCCTCAGGACATAGTACCTCAACCACACCTGCATCTCAAGCTATATATTACAACATCTGCTATCAATGATAGTAGATTTTCATGTCACCTACCCTGTCTTGTTTTTACAAGGGCATGTCAAAGTAAGTCACATTACTCTACAAAACAACTGAAATATTGCAACTATCAAGGTACATTATCAATGTTGATGAATGCAAGTTTTGTTCGACAAGTGCTATACAGTTCTCACTCTTTGTCACGTTTGTTTATTTTCTTGTTTCTCTTCACCTATTTTGTGTGATTGATTTTTGCATGAGAAATAGCTATTGCACAAGAGTCTTCTGTAGAGCATCTCCAAAACACATTTTCATTCTTCTATCCATCTTCAGATTCCCTTGTACAACAGTTTAGGATTTTTGAGACATATGAAAAATCCATGTCAACTTAGAGTTGATTCCTTCATCTCATTGCCATATTATTCTTTGAGTCAACTACAACAAGATCGAAACAAACTTAGTTAAAATTTGTTCAATCTCTAGTCCAGTCACATGTTCAACAAGTTTCATCTACGTGTTCCACATGTCGATCCAATCCTAAGCATGAATAGTCACCAACAACAACATCCCCACCAACAGATTTGGGGGGAGGGGGAGAGAGTGGATCTGCTTGGATCCACTGGAGCAGCCACATTGCCAGCAACAACATCAACAAGATCGACAGCCAAGGTCACAAGTCAAATATGAAAAAGACAAGGCTAAAGAAGACAGATGGGTAATCCAAAAAGACTCAATTAGAAGAAGTATACCAGTCATGACAAAGATCCTTCAGAAAGAAAAACACAAGCATTGGGAAATCAGTCTCCTTCTTCAACCAACCTCTCGTCATACATCTGCATCCATTCTCATGCCTATCGCCCAAACCATCTACCGTTGTCACTACCACCCTTCCTTCCATCTGTTTGTTTATCATCAGTTTACATTTCTTCTGAGAAATTCCTAGTTTTTTATAGTCCTACCGAAGCAGTGGATAGATCATTGCAAGTGTCTTGCGAAGACCAACTACCACCTATATTCTTATTGTGATTCATAACTGATGTGACAGGCAGGTACTCAATTTGACAAAAGGACTCTCGATCAAGCAGAAGGGTTGAAAATGTTTGATAAAGGACTCTTTCAAGATTGACCAGTCTGTCTTATCTTCACGATCAAGGTTGGAAAACCAATCACGTGCTTTAGCGATCATGGTCATTGAAAACAGTTGGACCATAACATTGAGAGATGTTTTGCCATACACATCACATGCATTCTCAAAGATTTGCAAAAATCTTTGAGGGTCCGAACTACCGTCAAACTTTGGTAGATCTAGCTTGGGTGTACGTCTCTCAAGATGAGCACCGTGGGTAGCAGAAGCACCATTAAGGTTGGTTATGACCTGGGAGGGGTCAGCACCATAAGAATACGCTCGTGCTCGTGAAGACTCAATTTTACCAGGTTCTTGTCCCTCGAATGGATTTGTGGATGGCTCGTGTATTTGGGCCCGCATTCGGTACAACCTATGATGTCTGATTTGTTTAGCTATAGGGGATCTGATCTCGTATGGATAATCTTCTGGGATTTCAGCATCTGTATTGTCGTTCATTGGGTATTGTTGTGTCTTTTTTGTGTTGGGTATGTGTTTCTGGTGTTTTTATATTTTTTAGGATTTTTGGTGTTTTTGAATTTTTTAGGGTTTTTGGTGTTTTTGTATTTTTTAGGGTGTTGAAGGAAGTGAAGGTGGAGACTCAATATAAAAAGGGCTTTCTATTGGTATGAATGTTGTTTTTTGAAATTTTTTTGGTGTTCATGCCTTTTTTTTTTTCAGTCTCTAAGGCTTTGGGGAGACGGTGGTTTGGTCGAAATGCCAATCAGAGGTGTCGTTTGAAAGTTATGGTCTGGTCGAGATGGGTGTTTAATTGCTTTGGTCGAGCTTTCATGAAATACTTTAGTCGAGACTTCAACGGACACTTCGGTCGAGATTGGACCCAGAACCGTCGGTCGAGATCTGACGCGAACCCATCGGTCGAGATCTGATCGAAAATCCGTCGATCGAGATCTGACGCGAACCCGTCGATCGAGATCTGATCGAAAACCCATCGATCGAGATCTGACGCTAACCCGTCGGTTGAGATCTGAAAAAAAATCGTCGGTTGAGATTTAAAAAAAAAAACGTCGGTTGAGATTTCAAAAAAAATCATCGGTTGAGATTTCAAAAAAAACGTCGGTTGAGATTTCAAAAAAACGGCGGTTGAGATTTCAAAAAAAATGTCGGTTAAGATCTCAAAAAAATCGTCGGCTGAGATATGAGCGGAGGGCATCGACTGAGATGTGAAGGGAAGCGTCGGCTGAGATATGAAGGGAAGCGTCGGTTGAGATGTGAAGGGAAGCGTCGGTTGAGGGAAGCGTCGACTGAGATGTGAAGGGAAGCGTCGGCTGAGATATGAAAGAAAGCGTCAGCTGAGATGTGAAAGGAGGCATCGGCTGAGGGAAGCGTTGGCTGAGATGTGAAAGAAATGGAGCATGACGGAGCGGCTGAGGGAGTGTAGTTGATGGGTGTGGGCTCTAGTTTGCAGTTGTTGTGGCTTGCTTGTTGGTCTGTAGGTTCAGGTGCAAGCAAGTTGGTTTTCAAACGGATTTGCAAGCAAGTCGTTTTGCCTACGATAGTTGTTTCTTGCAGGTCGTTTTGCAGGTACTATTTGTGTTTGCAAGGTAGACTGCAGATCATTGTTGCAGCAGGTGTGGGTTTATGAGGTGTGGAGTTCAAGCAACAACGGTGCCAAATGTTGACAGATCCCCTGCTCTAGAGGACCCGTTAACACGTTTTCTTTACTTGCTTCTTCTTCAGAACCGTTTCTGCCTATTATCAGGCTTCATGGCATTCGTTAGATGGTTTCTCGATTTTACGATGCCAACCCAGGCAGAAGGGATAGAGTTTCGTTGTAGTATATTTCTTTGTCTTGCCTGTCAGAGCTACTCAGGGTCGTCACTCTTGAACGCACTTACATTCTACCTAAAGATGCAAGCCTAGAG